>JAUMHL010000013.1:5056649-5070847 GCA_032362345.1 Sandelia bainsii | reverse complement strand
GATATCATGGCACTTTTCAAGCAGTTCAAGCCCCCCCCCACCCCCATACTCAAGCCAGTTGTGTCCCCCCCACCTCTTAAATCAAAATTTCGTCCAAGGTTAAAAGTGACAATTATGGAATTGTAATGAAATACACCTTTGTCTGTGACATTACAGCAGTACATAAGAGGCAAAAAGTCAACAAACTCTCATCAATATCAGACCCGCATACTGAACTACTTATGCTGATAGTCATGCTTAAAGTATCAAAATGGCAGAACCAGAATTTGGAGTGTTATTGCCATGAGCCACACTGTCCCTACTGAGTTGCACAGAGCAAACTCTGCTGACAACCAACACTGAAACAGCTTGTAAAGTGTCTTTCTTCTTTTGCTTCGCCCGGCTCATTGTGAATGATATACGAGTTTGTTCCCTGTGTGTCAATAAATGTTGCAATGAAGTTCTGCATCCTCGCTGTGGCTCACTATGTCAGACTGTGAAACGCAAGGTGTTAAACGTGTCTGTCAGACTGACATTGTGCATGTGCACGTTCTACTTCCCTGTTGAAGGTGCTGACTGGAACTTCTAAAAGTCTTTTGTACATCAAAGGATGGAAATGGAAGTTTATCTGATCGATTCATTTATGAACAATAGCTTGTGTATCATCCTCCATACACAGTTTTTGAGTATCTGATCAAATGCATTTGGCAGGGTTCTTATTGTAGGAGTAGATCTCAGTTTTTTAAAGTAATTTTAAACAAAGGGTAAAAAAGAAAACACAATACCAGTGGTGAGATTTGACGTTTTGTCCAAAGCTCCCACCTTTTATTAATACTGCACAAATTGTTTATGCCACAAGCTCAACTTGTTGACCTGTGACAGCAAATTGTGCAATATGTGTAACAACAAAGAGATACATAGACAAGAGCTTGTACGAATATGGTTCTCCACTTGTGCACCGTAAAAATAGCAGCTATCTGGATGTGGAAGGCTCATTGTCAGATGAAAAGCTGTACTTCCCCCCCCATTCAGCCTCTGTTCCTGGATGATCTGATTCTTGCTATGACGAAGGCTGATCAAGTGTCAGCAGTCTGGCATATCGAATAAAATGATGAACCTCAAAAGTACTATTTTACTACTTTACCACCAGCAAACATACATCTTTTAGAAACTTCTGGAGAGGTCTAGCCACAATGGCTTTTGTAAACATTTTTCTTCTGACACAAACTGCCAGTCAACTAGGGGTCACTTTTAGAAAGATCCCTCAATAAGCTTGTGGACTCCCTGCTGGGCTGCACAGCCTCCAGCCATCCTCACATTAGCTCAATATGTTTACTTATAGCAGAAAATACTGAAAACAGACCATAAGCTGAACATAATTATACTGAACATAATTAAAACTTAGCAAATCCAGAAAATCTCAAACCTACTTTATGTAATGATGAACTCATCTGAACATCAGTTGTTTTTTGGGTAAGCTGCCTTTTGCTGAGTCCAGAAAAATCTTGCTTAGGGCACTGCCAGTCATTTTACAAGTGCTGATCCTCCTCCTCATAAGCGGATTCAGGGGATGTTTTGAAGTTTTGGCAGCTTCGGGCAGTGATAAGGATGACCCGGTCATCTCACAGCAAGCTTCTACACAACACTGTCTTTTCTTTAGAGAATAAGACAACACACTTTGTCCTTAGTGATGCCCTTGCACAGAAAGGTACCTTGTTCTGTGACAGCAACCGCACTAGAAAAGAGGAATATGAGACATTTTTTTCAAGCATGCTTTGATTTTCATTTAGTTGTTCACAATGAAAACCTATTATAAAAAGCTGTACAGATTTTTCTATGTCCCAGTTATAAAACATACTGAAAGAAGAAGTTAAGCCTTAGAAAAGCATGTTGCAACACCCAAACAATATTAGAGCTACAAAAGCCATGATGAGCTGCAGCATAACCACACAGTTTATTTTCCTTCCTTTCCAATGCATTTATTTATTTAAAAACTTCAACCTACATTGGTGTGTCACAAATGAAACAAATTGCTCTCTTTGCTTGAACTTTCAGTGTTTTTGAGCAGCGAAATTGTGTATGCAATTGGCCAGTAAAGTGGTCCAGTTTACAAAGTCATTTGTTCTGAGAATTAGTATGTAGAGCAAAATGGGATACAAAAAAAATACAAAAAAACAAACTGACGGATGCCGGATGACGGATGAAAAATCAGAGCGCATGCTCCTCTTTGCTTTTTGGTTTTATTTAATTAACAAAAGCACAGAAAACAACCTTTCAATGCACACCAGTACATTCTGTGAGAAAGTGACACTAATAATGGCCTTGTGTTGCGACATGTGTCAACTCTGCATTCTCAGCAATGCAATAAATCCTTCACAAAAGAACATGTCTACGGCTTTTTGAATGCAGCTAGCACCATCTAATTTGTTCAATTTTCACTATTCAAAGGGTACCAATTTGTTGAACCGGGAGAGGAATTTTCAATTTAGGAGAAATCACATCAAGAGTCTACTTCAGCAACATCAAACCCAACCCCCTGAAATCACTGAACACATGATAGCGACCCCATAGAACTGTGCAATATAGTTCATGGTTACACTAAAGTAAAGAAACAGAGATCTCACATACATTTTTGCAACATGGTGCCTGCTGATAACCCAGCAGGTAGGCTCATCTGTTTACTATATCGCAAATTGCAATATTGTCCGCAATAATGACAATATGACTGTGGTTTGAAGGTGTGATTACGTGTGAATATAATGTAAATGTGTAGTCTATTAAAGATAAAGCACCAACTTATTTTGTTTCTCTTATCAGTTACAAAATTCATAGTTTTCTTTGCTGTGATTATGATTTAAGTGGATGAAGTGGCACAAAAAGCCGCTGATGACTTAATTAGTAAACAGTTCTAATTTGGCACTTAGCTGCTTTAATTATCTTGTCTCCGTCACTTTTTAAAATCAGTAACTGTTAGGGATGGGTTGCTAGGAATAAATGAACTTAAGTTTAAAGGTAATGATTTACTTGTGCTGCCACTGCCACTTATTTCAACAGATGTTGAACCTGCTGGGTTATCAACAGATGTTGAAATAATTGGACAGACTTGACTCATGAAAAATATATGATGTACAAAAATAATTTATTGTTGATATGGTTGGTCGCATTTTCTTAGCATCTATGTAACATGAAAATTTTTAAAAATAAAATTTGGAGATCTGTTTTTCAATTCTTTCTTGTCCTGTTCTCAACCAGGTGTTGGAATAATGTGATAACTTTTTATTACCCTAAAGGTATATTTAATGTACTTTTCAGTTCAAGGTGTCATACTCCGACCACAGGTTTAGGATGAAAATGTAGCAGGGAGAGAAAAACCTTCCTCTAATTCACAGCTGTACTAATGCACATGACCTAAAAAAAGCACTCATTATTAAAAATAAGCATTAATACATGCACAGCACTCCTGCTGTGACTCGTACTACAGTCAAGTTAACCTGATAAATGAGTTGAATTTCACAGAAAGCTTATGTCCTTGGTGGGCGCAGCTTGTGTTAGTCTTTCGCTGTGCTGATTGATAGTGGCGGATGCTAATTCCATGGCAAATGATGCTATTATTCAGGGGCTCAAATTGAATTACTTCATCCATTGGATCTGCTTAACATTTTCCCCATGGAGAGTTTAGAAACCAGTGTAATCTCCCCTGCTTACTTACAAGTCCCGTTTGTCAAGCCTAGACTTGGTCTGTCTCCCACCTACTGGTAGCTTTCACTGCAGCATTATTGCACTGAAAACCCTCTTTGTACACTCAAACGTTTACAATTAAACATGTTAAAGCTGCCCAGTGAAGTCACAGATTTCAGAGCAACTCAGGATTTGTGTAACCTTAATCACTATAGTTCTTCTATAATTCTAGTGTGGTTCTTCAAATTTTTTACATTTCTTAACCAAAAACAAACTATAAAAACTGTGTCTACATACATGCTAGGTGCATCATACCATTTTTTAGTTTTGAACTTCGTAAATTGTGTGCATAGGCCTAGTCAGTAAAATATACTTACTAAACATAGTATCATAACTGCACATAGTTACATCAATGCATAGCCATGGGCAGGATTACATTTAGCGTTTATAGCTTAAATGAAATTTTTATGTGTAAACCTATAGCAGGAGAAAGAATGTCTTAAAAAGCTGCAACCTTATCCCACAAATCATTGTGACGCTGCAAGTAGCTAACTACAGAAGACAAAGTATTCTTTAGAAGTGGCTAGAAACTGGTCTGGCACAGAGATTGGAAAGGTGCTCTCTTCCTGTATGATGGACAACAGACACAGGCAGCTTAACAGGACTGTAAGGGATGCCGTTTAAGTTAGTACAGACCACATTTTCCTGACCTCCAGGCTCTATACGTGGTAACTAGATCAGGCATGTCAAACATCCAACAAAAAAGAAAACAAGCAACATGGACCTACTCTATGAAATAGCTGCTTTCAATTATAGAGTAGTCACGTAAATATATCAGTGGATTGAAAAAAGTATGCTTTTAGGTAGTGTGAAAACATCTCTCAGTATTGCTTATTATTAATGCAAAGCTGATTCATTAGGGCAACACACTGTAAAGTGACAAAAACATGGAAACTACATATTTATAACAATGATGCAAAGCAGTGCCCAGTAGAGATGATGGTTTTGTGCTCTTGATGGATGATACAGAAATCACCAGTTAAGGACCATTACTTTATGAAGCCAATTTTCCACAAGAGCTTTGATATTGAGAACACTGTGTGAACTCCAATACAATCCAGAGACCCTGTGATAGAGAGGTACAACCAATATAACATGGTTGGTAAAGTCCCTGTGTGGCCTCTGGTAGCTGACGCGCTCCACTTGTGCAAGTGAGTTAAATTTGTGAGGCAAATTGCTGAGCAATGTTTGCATTAACAGATTTTACTGCATTAGCCCCAGAAGAGGTTAAAATGCATTCACAGACTGGAAAATGTATTCATTCTGCAACTGTCAGGATGATCTGCTCTCATTCTGCAAACAGAATAATGGCTGTAGTAAAAACATTTATCTATTCTTCATAAACAACCATGCATATTTCAAACAGAAAATGCTTTAACATTGGTCTACATGATATGTACTAAGCATACACTGTACTAACAGAAATAGATACTACTTTTATACCATCTCTCAGTTTCTGTGGATTAAATTCATCGTGAGTTTTAGTCTCTGTAGTTATTTATAGCAATGACAGCATGATTTATCAAGTGAAAAGTTGGTGAACAATGAAAATGGGAAATGCCGCACAGTATGCTGTGAAAAAACCTTTGTCTGCATGTTTCTGTTTTTGAAGTTGAAGATTTGTAGCCAAGTTGCAGACTCTAATAAAACTACTTGATGAACTGATGAGAAATTTGTCAAGTGATGTCACTAGATTAAAAAAGGTACAATAATCAATATTTATATATTACCAAAAAATAAAAAGTGTTAATGATTCCTCATCAGCAGGCAAATAAATAAACTATACTACTTGTCAATCACCAAACAGCAGCCAGAAATAGTTAGTTAGTAACTAGCTGGTAAACAATGTGGAGCATTTAGAAGCAAAACGGACAGATATTTTCCTCAGGTGTTGGTAGAGACCAAAACAATGCTAACAGAAGGGTGAATGCTGGAGTAAATTCAGTAGCCAGAAACAGAACATCAAATAATATTATAATAATAACACTATAGGTGTTTAAGCAACTGCAAACGCATTTTGCTTGTAGCCTTAAAATTACTTACTCCATGTCTGTTGGATGTGTGACTAGGAAAAAGTAGGTAATAATATGCCACAATTGTGTTTACAGAATGCTGTATTGCTCTAATGTAGCATAAAAATTAGTAATGAGTGATTGATTACATTTAACAAGTGACCTGCCCAGCACTTCCCACTTCATATAACTATAGAAAATGATAGAAGAAAATAAAAAAACAGAGGGCTCTCAGCAAAGCAGTCAAATATTAGGACAGTTGACTTTGTATATAAAAGCTGACATCTTACCAAAATATAGATACCAAAAAAAAAAAAAGCAATTCAGTCTATTCTCTTGACTAAACTTGCTGACAGGATTTGCCTGCAATGTTTGTATTACTTTCAACATTCTTTCAGTTGCTCCACACCAGCTACAGAGGTGGCGGCTCGTCTGCCACTAAACCTGCAGTGCCTATCTGCGTATAGAGTGTCTAAGAGTGATGAGCCAGGACAGTTGAATAGAACCACAGAAACCAGTTGGTTTTGCTCACAAATAGGAATCCCAGAGTGAGAGGCAGTCTGTCAGTTCCATCAATGCCTGGATAATCCCACAGAAGAGACAGCAGTTTTATTGGCCTGTGTCTCGCTCCAGCGCCAAGACCACCAGTCTAATAAGTCAGTGATGCCTCCTTTCTCACTTTCACTCTATTCGAGGCATTCTTTCACTTGAAGCTCTTGTTTTTCCTTTTTGTAATATTTTCTGACTTCAGGTACAAAGAAGAGTTAGTTTTTTTTTCCTTTCTGAACAGTAGTTTCTTTGTCCAGGCAAATGGAAAACAGAAAGCAAATGGGTCTCTTGGTATCCCATTGTTCTCGTTTCAAATTAGATATCCTCACAATTAGGGGAGTAGTGAATGTTTACAAAGCAGTTTTCTTTTTTTCATTAAATTATTTGCAAAAATGTCATCAATCTGTGTTTGCCTGCATTTCTTAGGTATAACCTACGCAGAGAAATGAGATTACTCTATTGTGTGATTATGTAGATGTGCATTTAAACTTGTTCCCCAGTTAGCCACATTAACTTATATTTCTGAATAACCTGGTTACTTAAGTGCATATAAACACAATCAGTCAAGAGAGAAAGCTTCAGATTGTGTGACTAGGCAAGAACGGGGCAATGACACTAAAAGCATGGCTGGCAACTGTATGCGAAGCAAGTTTTGGTTATAGTTGAACTGGAAACCTCCATCCCTCAAAGCTCAACCTCAAATGAATCAACAACATCCCAACCACACCCAAGAAGGCTGGCAGCGCTTGTACTATTCTACAGCAGCAAAAAGAAAGTATCGAGTGTCACAAGCACTGCAGGTATTATTCGACAGTGTCATCACAGATTCTCCTCCTCCATCACTGTGGTTTGGCTCTGCATCATCACAATCTAAACACAGGCTGCAGCATGTAGTGCAATGTCCAGAAGAAAAATCATCATCCTCTGTCCCTCTAACAGACATCAGTTTGACAAGTTTAGGTCTCATCAGGACTCTTAGTTTGTAGTAACTCATAATTTACAGAACCCTAATGGTAATTGCTTGTGTCTTGTTTAAAAGCGTGTCTTTGGATTAAAGCGTCTGCCAAGTAAAGTAAAGTAAAGTTAAGTAAAGTAACAGTGTATAAGAAAGAACACATCTGACCCCTTTCACCCCTGGTAGCCCCTTTTGCAAAACTTTCCTCCCAAAGACAAATCAGATTGAGAGTCCTCAGAACCAAGACCATCTGCCACCTCCACAGCTTCTTTCCCCAGGCAATTGTCATCTTCAACAAGGACAGTAAAAATCAAAAACAAATACACAACCACACTGCTGTAGGGCTGCACTTTTCAATCCGCATTGTTTTCTGGTTCAAATGAATGTCTATGTTATGTGGACCTAGCACAGATAAAATCTATTGTCATTTTTCTCTGCTCACTTTTTTGTATCATCAGTTAATTGTCAAAGCACAGCTTCTATTCACACTCATACATATCCACACTGTATGTTGCTCTGCACTCTCACGTCACGCCAATATACACACAGCCCACCTCCTCTACACAGAATCTAATGATCCAGTGTCACCTCTCTGCCATTGTGTTTATGTCTTTACTGCTACTACTACTTTACTTTGTCAGTAATGTTTTGTGTGCTTTCTCTTGAGACAGTATATATATATGCGAACATTATACAAAGGCAGGTATTTATCACAGTGTATGTGATTGACAGCATTTGTTCACCATCTGTGGTTGAGCTAAATTAAGTTTGCCTTCTCGTGTACTTTACAATGGTCTAAAAACAAATACAAAGATTTTCAAATGAGCTACACAAATACAAATTGGACTTCTTAATTTTTAGCAGCTGGTACTTTCATTCACAGCTAATGTTGACTAATTATCATCAGTCAGTTAGTAGCCAAAGCACATGCAGAAAGTACCTGAAGTACCAGTGATCTCCACCACCCACTTCCAAATCTCATTACATGAACAGAATCAGTCTCTAAGTGGCAGGAAAGTATCTGGCAGCAATAACCGGCTCAGCGAAACATTTAGTGAAGAAGGTTGTGAAGCTGATTCATACTTCATGAAGTCATCAGCTTGGATAAAAACAATAAATCCAGGTGAAGTGTTGTACCTGTGAAAACTCAAAGCTGGTACAGATTTACATGTTCATTTTGTATCCTCCTACTGTGGGAGTTCATTTTTACTGTTTCAACTAAATTACTGTATACAGTTTTAGTTTTACCACACAGTACTAAGTGATCATTGCACTGTATTTAGCTGCAGCTGGTTTTACAAACTGACTGCTATCTGCCATTACTTTGTTACATGTCTGTATGCTTGTAGAACATCAACATAACAACGTAAAACATGAAGTTCAGTAGTTTTAGTAAAACAAACAGATGTATCACTGTGGAGAGTGTTACTGTTTATTATTGTATCTGATATTTTGTCACTTCTTATACTAGTGTATTTAAAAACTTCAACTCTGTACACCTGTCTGAATAACATTTGCTAAAACGTACATGCAGTATCAAGGACTGACATTTTCAAAAGAAACAGACTTGGAAGTAAGTGCCACAGATACCCTGATGAAACAAAGAGACAAATTAGCATGTTGGATTTTTAAACTGAAAACTCTTCCCCTCCCACCTTTCAGTACTGTCTTAATGGATTTTTAATGGGCATTTTTCAGAATCCAAGAAAGGTTCTACTGGTCCTGCTTTAAACATGGTGAAAAGATGGCATTCCTCAAACAAAAAGGATAAAGAGATAAATCAAAGAGTTTATTGATCCAGCAGCTTAATTAAACAAGACTGAGTGTCAGTGCTTGGACTGCATAGTGAGTCAAGCCCACAGCATCTGGTATGAACCCAACAGAAAACACAAAGGCACAAATGCATAAGGAACCAGGAGATAATACAGCCTTTGTAGACAAATATTAATACACAGACACACACGCATAAAGTCACACACCACTGCATACACACACACACAAAGTTCAAGTCCCCACAGAGCTATGGGCTCAGGAAAGTGGTTGAAGAGGGAGAAGCAAAGTGTAGGAGGAGAGCAACAACAATAGCTGTACAAGCTCCCAAAGGATTGTGGGATATCGCTTGCAAAATAGGCTCTTTGGGATCTTGCTGTGGATTGCTCTGGCATTACTTCTTGTTGTGCATGTTGATTTTGCTGCATGACTTCCTTCCAAAACACTTAAAAGAAGTCAGCATTGAAAACTGGAATTTGTTCAGTTAAACATACTCCTGATAAGGAGCTATCATTTTCAACAACATTTAATTATGTGAACATGTTTCTGAACTAAGTTCGTTGTTTTAAAAACCAAACACACACACAAACACCTGACCAGGCCAATATTGAGCCTGGGCTCTATTCCGCGGGGCTGTCGAAGGGAGACTGATGGAGGCTGGCAGACAGGCGTTTAGGGAGGAGTTCGTCTGTTCCATCGTGTGGCAGAGCCAGCCACCATCCATCTCCATTATACACATCCACATGCCACTGGGCAGGGGACAACTCCTTTGAGAATGACCAGAGGAGGGATGGAGGGGAGGCATGATGGGTGCAGAGGAGGAGGGAGGGAGTGACTGTCAAACTCGTGTTATGCTGTTGTTCCCAGCTTCTGCTCCTCCCCAGCTTGTACATGTCGCGCTTTGTGTAAATCACTGACAGAGAAAGAGGAGCAGTCAGTGAAGAGGCATGATATGAATTCATTCTTTGTGGCGGGTCCTGCGCTCTGTCACCTCTCTATATCAACATTTTTATATTGATTTCTTTTTTATATAGTTTAGGCTACACACATTTTATTCATTTACTCTTTATTGGCTTATCACTGCTAAGGCCTAGGTGATGTCCACCATCTCTGGATGGATGGGCAATTCAAACGATAAGAGCAACTTCAGGTGAAATGTTCTACTTAAAGTGCTCACTTCAATACATGCATGGGCTTTGCTACTTTAACAAATAGCTTATGCCGGCTGATGTTAGCATCCTTTTCAGTCTTGTCTCCCAAAAATGATTCCCTGACTCGGCCCCCTTTCTGGCAGGAAAAGGAGCCAAGTAATTATGAAACTGCTCATTAAGACAACAATGAAAATAAATGTGTTTGACTTAGCTCAAGGTTCACTTATTAGCTTTTCTGGGGCTTTCAAACACATGACATTGGCTGAGATGGCTCTGAAAGTGGACCTTGAGTAAAGATAGTATTGTAATTCCAAGGTCAGACATGAACTTTCACAATCAATAAATGCGTTATATTGATAATCTGCTGAAGAATACTACACAACGGAAACTATCATAGCAAAACTTTTACCATATATTTTATCTGTAGTGCAGAGTCTTACCTACAGATATTTTTAGCATTTTTCCTCTATTACTGAAGACAGTTTGAGGAACACAGACACAGAAAAGACTGCCAGAGAGGAGGATGGCATGACAAAACCCAAAATGACCACATCCGATACGGATCACTGAGTCAGCAGGTAGACCCAGTGTCAACAAAAACCTGAACAAAAGAATCCATCTACAACTGGTCTTACAAAAACATTACTATTTTCCTAACGATCCCCGATTGAAGTGGGGTTTACACATGATCTGTAAATGGCCAAATAATATAGAGGATATGAATAAGCCCAGACATAAATGGCTGGCTAGAAATATGGTTGTCATGGGAACAGCAGCCAGAAGACTGTACTGATGAGGGAATTATCAATCACTTTGATCAGATTTAGATGAACAACTGAAAAAGACTAATTATAGAGAAGCTCGGTCAAGTCTTCTCATCTCAGTACTCACAAAACGACTGGTCTGTATTGAGCTTTACATTACCAATATCAAAAGCTAGTTGGTCAGAAATGCTAACTTTGATTAACTAAGGTAGGTTAGGTCAGATCAGATAAACTTAGTTAAATTAATTTCTTACAATTCAGAAAGGCTAAAAAAAGATCTGTGGCTACTTACAATTTCTAAGCTATGACTGGACAATTGATATTTGAATAAGGATTTGAGTTAATGGTCAATTAAAATCCCATCACTGTAAAGTAGGCTAAAAAGGCACAAGGTAGTAATTTTTCCCTTTCTCAATCCTACTATCTCATCTTCCCTCCTTTCAGCTCTTTACAGATTACAACAGTATGGGAGATTTCCCTCCAGACACAGGTGAAGAGAGGTTGATGTTAAAAGTGGAGGCATGCCAGCTGGTGAGTAATCACTGTTTTAACCTCCCTCTCAGTCATTAATCATAGTCAACATACTCAGGCAGGGATGTGATCCTCCAGCCACATCCACCTCACACACCTTCACCCATGCTCAGGAGGTCTCAGACAGGCAGCTAATCAGAGCGCCGTGAAAAAGGCTGTGGGCCTGGATAAAGAGTATTTATTTAAATAAGTAGTGATTTAAAAAGTCAGTAAGTATTAACTAAACTATATTTGAAGTGCCAAGGCTTTGCCAGAGGCTGGACTTACACCTGTCGTTTAATATCTGTAGTGAATACAGCCCAAGACCACCATTCATAACAAAAGTTTGTTATTTTTTGTTGTTGTTCATCAGTAACCAAGAATGAAGCTAATTCCTAAAACAAATCAGACCGGTCTCTGTAGTCAGTGATTTCAGGGTTTTATTTTTCATCCTGCACAAAAGCCTTCTAGCAAAAGGGTAGAAAGTAAGATAGTCTCAACCCCAAGGTAAAATCAAAAGAAACGCGTCTTGAATGTGGGTTATCCCATTAAAGTACGGTAGAGAAGTATAGTGATAATTTGTTTTGCCAGGTAAATGGGAATTGACGCACAGATTATAGTCATTATGGTTTTACCAGCAAACTTTTGTAAGGCACAAAAATCATATGACAGTCAGGTTGGATGAACGTGTTGTCTAACCTGAAATGATCTTGTAAAAACATTTTAATTAATCACTTTCAGCATGTATAATGAAGTTAATGAGAAAATGTGCATTAATTTTTTACTTAAATTCCGTATTTTAGTAACACTGTTATTATAATTATAAAAATGTTATTTAATTATTAATTTTTACTTGTATAATGTCTAACCTTTTCAATGGCTACATATTTTGACATTGACAGTGGTATTTATTAATTTACTTTTGTTACTGAATTCTTTATTACACTGTATTTGTACAGTTTGAGTTTTTAGCACAGGTTCAACCAGAGGAGATAAGTGTGTTCCTGAATTGAACTTACTGTACTGAAATTTTTTTCATAGCATGTACTATGATACAAAGACATTATGAATGTCTTCATCTAAGGTCAAATTGAAGGTTTATGCTAAAAATTAACTAAGTGCTCGTATAGCTACAGCAGCGCCACAACAAGTACAGTACAAATTCCAACCACATGCAACCAGTCCAAGTCAAAAACAGCCTAATATGATCACATAAAACAGAGTTTGCTTATATAATTGGTGACGCATGGCTGGTGTTTCGAGAATTATGTATGTTTAGGACTTTCAGATCAGCTTGTCAGCCAACATTAGGAGACTCACAATGTGCGAGGCAGAGTTTGTAATATTAAAGAGTTTGTTCTTGTCTGTGGCTGTGAGCACTGCAAGGTCCAGAGAGAAGAGAGAAACAAAATTTTGTTAAACTATTTTCTCCAGATGAGGATTTACATAATGTCATCCAAAATATTCCATGCCGCATTTATAATAACTTTCCACATTTGCCCTGGTACTCCACAAGGCCCGTTTCCCCCTGAGTCATTTCTGATTTACATCTTATTTCTCAGCAGAATTGAAACCAGAAACTTATTAGCTACTTTAAATCTAGAGGATCTGGGTTCAAGAACCTGCGACCCTACAAAAGCTTGGGACTGATGCTGCTCCACATAATTCAGTTTGCCCCCCCAAGTCATCATTCATGATTTATTTTCATTAGGCACGGTGCTGCTGTTGTGCAATTCATCTCTCCTCAGTAAACAGTGACTGCCAGACAAGCTGCAGCTTCATAAAATAACACAAGCATCTGAAATGGAGCTAACAGACATTGGTTGTTACCCTCAACACCTCTCAGCCCCCCCTCCTTCCAACAGTTGTAAAGTATGAAGTGCATTAGTGAGATAACACCTCTATTACTTTTAACAATATTGCTGTTCCCTTAGTGGCAACCCGCTGTTGGTTGTTAGTCACACATATCAAGTAAAGGAAAGCACAACTTCAAAAGGCACCCAGATCTAAACCAAGCAGCCAGCCATTAGAGAAGAAACAACATATTAGCCTTGCTGTGCTTGATGGCTCCTTCTTCCAACTTAGAATGACAGTGTGAAATTAGAATAAACTGATTTGGAGCAGACCTTGGAAGTTCAAACTCAGGACAACAGAATAGGTTTTTTTTCCCTCCCATAAACACTGTTTATTGAGGGCATTTGTTCTTACTACAGAATTGCTCTGCTTGCAAGTCTAGCTTCAACTGTAACCACAGTATAGTATATGGCTGAACACAAAGTGAGACAGATTAATTTAATATACTTTCATTATACTTTTGACCTTAATATACCATATATTTCTATATTTTAAGGTTCAAGTAGTTGACCAACTAGAAGTCTAAAAACCACAAAACAAGCATACAAGAATATTTTCTATGGAGGTCCTAATGTTGAACTTTTAGTTTTATAATAGTTTCTCTCATCCTGGCATAAGAGTAAAGGTAACTAATTTACAGGACTGAGTCTGCTGTCAAATTCAATTCAACTTTATCTATTTAGCGCCAAATCACAACATAAGTCATCTCAAGGCACTTTACAGTGTAAGGTTTAAGATATTTATATCTTAAAGATTTATATATAAATATATACAGAATATTGCAGAAAACCCAACAGTCCCACTTGAGCAAGCACTAGGCAACAGTGGAGAGGAAAATTTCCCTTTAACAGAAGAAACCTCCAGCAGAACCAGGCTCAGGGTGGGCGGCCATCTGCCTCGACCGGTTGGGGTGAGT
>JAUMHL010000013.1:5028824-5056549 GCA_032362345.1 Sandelia bainsii | reverse complement strand
GTGAGTGGACAGAGGAGAGAAAAAAGAACAGCAGGTAACAGAGATCAAAACAACAACAAGGAGCAGCAGCCGAGGCAGTGGGCAGGTTGACAGGACCAGCAACTACAGCTCCAAGGCCGAGGATACCTGCAGACAGATTGCAGATACCTGCAATTCAAGTAGGATAGTCAAAGACTAAGCAGACGTAGAGTACAACATGTCTTAGCCTTATTTGTAGCCTTACTTGTAAAAGCTGCTTACAATTGATGTTGTGCAGTGTTATAGTAGCCCATGTATGAAAAACTGGTCACTCAATTTGGGGAGTTTATGCATTTGTTTGTGTGTGTGTGTGCGCGCGTGCGTGCGTGCATGTTTATATTTTTTGGACCACGGGGTAGCCAATACATTTAAAATCCACACTGTATACCTTGTGTAGTTCCAACTCACTGCACCGCACTTATGACTGTAGAGCATTCTCTACCAGACTGTGAAATTGTGTCAGTGTTGTATATTGTGTACATAATGTTGACGCCATATGGCGCTGAGTGATCCAAAGTCAGAATTTTCTTTTCCGAATGAGTGATGACAACAAAATGGTAAGCAATAATCTCCTGCATCCAAAACCACACCTACTGTGAGTGCTCTCCTGCTGAGGTTCATTACAACTCCAATCAGTAAGGATCCCAGGGAAATATGGGAGCTAAGCAAAGAGTGATGCATTCAAAACTCATGCAAATCAAAACACAGACATACAAAAGCCAAAAAATAAAATCAACTGCTTTTCAAAGCAAACTAGGGCTGATCATTGTATCTTATTAGTATTATTATGTCAGCAGATATTCAACACTGCTTATTCAAGTTATTTTGTTCATGCTTTCACAATATGTTTGCACTAGGTAATAGCTCCCCTGCTATAGTAGTTCAGATTCCTGCCTAATTTTCAACCTTGTTTCCAATTTTTTATTCATAATAGGGCAGGCTTCTGGCTTTTAAATCCTTTGCAGTATTCTCTCTATCATTGTATCCAGCTGTAACAGACTATTTTCCACAAACATCAAAATACTATATGGCTGTGGAGAGAGAGTTGTCTTTAGATAAGTTTGTTTGGCCCATAGGGATCATAGTACAATACCTTCAGCTATCACAGCTATGAAGGTCATTTTGGACATCAAAGAGCTTATTTGTGTGAGACTACAAAACAGGGTGTCAGGCTGTCCAAACAACAGAACAATTAGTCAGAGCAAAAGTGATGAAACAGTTAGAGCCACAGGTGGTATTTAATACTCAACACCAGTAACCGTGCCACAATGCCGCTGTGAGTTTCACAATAGAAGAAACACTAGTGCAGAGAAAATAAAGGCAAGATCTATAGAGGCCTGGGAGCCTCTGTAAAAATAGAAGCACCTGAAGACAGCAAAACGAACAATGATGTATCCTAACCAGGGAGTGCTGTCGAAACAAATATGCAGCTGTATTTTACATTATTGGGTTCTCGCTGAGAGATGACAAGCTCAATACCATGCTCAGAGCAGCTCACCAAAAGTCTACAGTCTGCAGCCTGGTAGCACCGCTTTTCGACGTTACGTAACACAATGTCTTAAATTATCTTTAACGATGCTGGTACATTAGGTGGATTTGTTACCTTTAGACAAAATCAGGCTAGCTGTTTCTGTTTTCAGACTTTGTGCTAAGCTAAGAGACAAGATCAAACAATAAGTGCATCAATAAGTGCAGAGGATTTATACATTAGTCCATCATCAGGACATGTACATTTAGTAATATAAAGTAAAACATTTGCTGGTTCCACAGTGTTCTGTCAAATGAGATCATCTTGAGATCAGAAACTGGGAGTCTAACCACCAAACCTGCACTTACTGTGACTTCACTTACCAGTTAATCCACTGTCACCCCTAAATTTCTCTCAGTTCCTGCATGGGAGTCAAACATTGCCTTCAACCTTGTGGTAGTTCACGTTCATTCCGTATTTGGTTAAGCTTTCTTAGACCATAGAAATGAAATTTAGTTTTGGAGTGGAGTTGACTTTGCTGTTAAATCATTTTACATGCCTTTGTGTATACCTATTCACTTGGGAATGTTGTAAAATGTGTTAAGGATTTTAGTTCCATCCGCTCTGGTGCTGCTAAAATGTAAAAACTACATTAAATCTTCCATTATAAAGGCACGCTTAAGAATTTCTATGGCTCTAGCAGGGCAAAGCTTCTGCAGAAATGGGCTCTTTTGCACTGAACCTTCTGCATCAGTTGCCAGAGGGGACATTTTTGAAGTGACATTGAAGTGGATGGTCTGGGTCATGTGCTATTATTGTATTTTTGTGTGAAATTGTTACATCAATGAGGGCAGGTAGGTTGGGCATGGAGAGGCTTACTAAATGGGCTCCAGTCTTCCCATGTTTTGCTTCTTCTAACTGCGAGCATGGTGATGAAAAACAGACAAGTACAAGTACAAAAGTACTTGAAGTACAAGTTTGATTACACAGCAGAATAGTTGGAAGACAAATGTTCTACAGTCTGCAGGTAATTCAATGTAGGATCATTATATCCATTGATTTCTATAGTGAAAAAAACTTTACTGTCAAGTGAGTAATGTCTTAATGTCATGTTTGAAAGAATAATGAAAGAAAACAATATAATAATGAAAGAGAAGCCTTTAATCACAAATGTTGACTTGCACTGTTTAAAGATTTCTATGCATGCTCTTAATTTCAGGCCGAGTTTAAGCAAAAAATCCCTGTGTAAATGTTGCACACTGTATTAGAGCAAGCGACTTTTTAAAAAATTCTGCCGAAATTTTTAACATGACTTGAAAAGACCAAAACCAACACTGCCCTGTTGCCAAAAATACTGACTGGAGCACTACATTTGTGTTAATTTGCAGCTGAAAATGGTCTGCTGCATAAGGTTTACTACAAACCTTCACTTCAAGGCCAAGACTTTATAAATTCATAAGGGAAAAATCCTCCTGAGAAAGCACTAGGCAACAGTGGAGAGAAAAAAACTCCCTTTGAGAGAAGAAACCTCCAACAAAACCAGGCTGAGGGTGAGTGGCCATCTGCCTCAACCAGTTGGAGTGTGTGGTAAGCAGAGAGAGAAATGAGGAACAAAAAGCCACAGACAACAACACTGGCAAACAGAAAGAAAAAAATACAATCCCATATTTAAAGATATACATCACCAGGTGGGAATAGGCTTGTAGACAAGGTGAGGAGGTGCTTTAGTGTAGTTGCCAAAAAAAAAAAAAAAAGGTGTACAAAGTAGATGACAAAAATTGCACATCTGTGTCTTGTGTCACAGAGTAAAAATATGTCATTTCACAGTTATGGTAAAGTTGCTAACTAGTCATTTAATCAATGAATACACTAACAGACTGAAGGTGTTACTACAGACTGAAAACAGAAAGGCTGACTCTAAAACGACTGTCTGAGGCTGTGCTTTTAGCTAAATGCTAATGTCAGAAAGCTAACATGCTCATAGTGACAGTGTGTGTGCTGATGTTTAGCAGAATGGCAGTTCTGCAGGTTTGCAGAATTAAACCAAAATATTGGACAAACTGAAATTTTGACTTGATACTGGGGCTAGGAAAATGCCATTATTTTCTAGGTACAATAAATGTCTGCACAAAACCGCATGTCAATCCATAGCTCTTGATGTCTATGCCATTGAAACTACCTCTGATGAAGACTAAGTTTCTGATGTAAAGAAAAGTGCCCAAGTAAGGTCTATGAATGTTCAATTGTTTTTTTTTATGAACACAGAACATTCATTCTTGCCTTAGTGAAACAACTTTTACAGAAAGAGCTCAGGTTTTAAATCCTCTTCACAACATCCTTATCCTCAAACTACTGACACATTTATACAATTTTCAGATTAATACTGGGGGTCATCTGATGCGGGTTTTTCTTTAGAGATCAACATTATCATTATTATACACTATATACTGTCCCTGAACGCCAGTGCTGCTGCTGTGAGAAAGCAGGTTTTTAAATACTGGAAATCCCAGGAGACTTTGTGCTCGTTTAACAGATGTTTTGATAAATTATTTCATTGGCTTATTGGTATCATTGGTAGATTGGCTAGTAAAGCCTCTTCACAACTAAATGCCTAACCACAACCAACACTTAATTCTAACCGTAAAACTTAGTCTTAACCCCGAAAACGCTCTTTGAACTTGTGAGGAACAGCTAAAATGTCCTCCCAAGACCAAAATGTCCTCACAGGAATAGTATTAACAAAATTTGCCAACATAAGGAAATACAGACACGTACATACACACAAACACAGGTTTAACACTTCCATGATAAGGGCTCTGAATTAGACACTTGGGTTTAGGTTTTTAACTGTTATGTTGCCAACTGCATTCATGGTCTAACAGGAAAAGAAGAGTGCTGCACATCAAGACTAGTTTCTGTCAGAGTTTTTTTTGTGGCTAGGTCTATTACCCTGATTTCATCAGGTCAAAATCCTGTTCTTGAGATCAAAACAATCTTTGAACTCAGAAATACTCTTTTGATGTTGTTAAGAAAAACTCTGAATGACCAAAGGTTAACCGCTCAGGTCTTTAAACCGCTGGTTATGGCGAAAAAAGAAAAGCAGTCAAGATTTTTTTTTTCTCTCTCTGGGGACAAAGTATGTCTCTCTTTGTAGTTTCTCATTTCATGGAAACATGTCTAAAAGCTGTCACTCCTAATAGCATAAATAAATGAACTTAAAAGGACAACTGAAGGTTGCTATAGAATTTTCTTGCTAAATGACGTAAAGTCATATTGCAAAACGTACTATTTCATTAGGAACATTTTGATCATTTTTAAAACATGCTTCATATTATCAGAGATAACTAAAAATATTACTCTGGATTTATACATTTAACTTAACTGACTATAAAAAAAAAAGTACATGGACATACATATATTTTAGATGTGAATACAATAGTTTTTACTTTTATCCAAAGAAGTAAGTGCATGAAACTCTCCACCAAAGAAATTAAATTGAATAAAAAGAAAAAAAAAAAATCTGGAAAAACTGTCATCCCAATATAACAGTGCAATTTAGCAGAAATCTTCTGTTTAAAGCATGGCGGTATATTGCTTATTAAAAGAGATATAAAGACAATTTGACTGTAATACAATTTGACTGTTTTGAGGCAGAATTTTGAAATAAATGTAATTTTTCAATTAAGCTTATGTGCTCCTCCACCTTCCTAAACACTTTTTTTTTTTTTTTTTTTAAACTACTGCTCATCTCCCACTGTGTCTCGGCATTTATGTTTTAAAAACATCATGCTGGTTATAATAGTTATACTGATGAACGCATCATGATATAAAATTTACAATCCAGATTTAATCAGGGCCACTTCTTGGAAAGCCCAAACCAAAGACTTTGAATTCCTGTCTCTCTACTCTCTTATGAGTAATAAAAGGCTACTGATATCAGTTCCGCTCAGTCTGGTACTGTATTTACATAATGCTACATCATACACCTTTGTGAAAGAATTTACTATCTACAGAAATGGTTATATTCGAGGATTTTACAGAACACACTGACCCATTTTCATTGCACTTCTCAATTACTCGGGTGGGTGAGTGCAGTAACAAGACACGACAGTAATGATCAAACAAGCACAGACACATTCAACTTCATGTGCCCTTTCAACCCCTGCGCCCCTGCTCTCTTACACTCTACTGCAATATGGCTCAAAGCTGCAAAGTCTAGACTCATAGCAAAGCAAGCACAGAGACTTGTTCAAGGAGATCAGGCTAAAAATATAGAAATCTTAGATGAAGTCTGGTTTGAGGAAAATTTATGACACTTAGTACAAGAGCTTTATACAGGCTGAATGCCACAAGAAAATCCTCAAGCCTAAACCTCTTACTTACTGTTCCTACACCTGTTTGCAGTTTAGATAATGATTAGTAATTCTTGAAACCTAACTGCCAATGTTGCTGACAGAAATGACAGTTTTAGTTAACTGATGACATTAGATGTTAACATGTAGTTAACTAGGTTAATACGTTGTCAGTGTAGCTCTAGTTAGACCTGATAAGATTAATGTAGTTTACATCATCCTACACACAGCTAGCTAAGCAAAAATATGTATAGTGACCCTCTAAACAGAGGACATAGATAAATGGGATCTCAGTGTACCGTGGTTACTACACCAGAGTTTTAAAGGCATGTGTAATTCATGTAATTATCAGGTGGACAATCATCGAGGCCACAAAGTCATAAATGTGCAACTCATTAAATATACTTTTCCAAGGCCTATGTAAAAGTTAAACATCACTGATAAACAAAATTATTTGCACTCTTTCCCAGAGCTGTTTTTTTTTAAGTATTTATTCCTGTAAAAAATTATCATTCGCTATGCTCCCTGCCTGCCTGCCTCTCTCTCTTTCTTATTTTGCTCTCGAGCTCTCAATTTTTCTTGGCAGTTGAATCAAAAGGTCCTAGGTGAGCATCAGCAGACATTTTTTATCATGAATAAACTGTTTCATGTCCACTCTCAACACCACTATTAAGGAATTTAGTGTTTGAACTAGCACAGCTCGGATACCAGCTCGAGAAATAGGTTTGAAAAGTCACCAAATTGACACATACAGTCACTCTGGGATAAGAGTCATAAATATCACAATTCTGTCTAAAATCTGAAACTTTAAAGGGCATCTGCAACAGTCAAAATGTTCAACAATACTGACATTTATTTTCCTGCACATATTTGAGGCCACTGAGCCATTCCTCATTCTTCTCCTGTTCTACAACCAGTTGCATCAAGTCAGAGGGTGTCCATCTTTTATTAAATGTTTCTCTGGCAGGTCTGTCCTCTCCTCATACCACACTGTTGCACAACTCTGCTTTGCATTCTTGATGTGTTCAAGCCTTACATATAGCAACCTGCCTGAATGAAGATAGCAAAAAAATTCTGTATTAAACACCATGACCTGGACATTTTTTATTGTATTTGTCTCGTGGCCATCGTTTCTGTCTGTTGGCTTTGGTGGAAAACGACAAATCGCGGTGAATGTACAAACAAGATACGAGCGGTGAAGTGTAGGTATAATTGCTAAAATAGTTTGAATGTGCTTTTACAATTCACAATTTAACAATCAAACTAGTGATTGAGTTTTGACTGGTTCCAAAATATCAAATAAAAGCTTTTTAATACCTTTTATAGAACATTAGAAATACAGGTTTTTAAATTTCCACGCAAATTGTGTGGGGGAATTCATGTGATATTGCGTCAGTTAATACTATAAAGGAAATGCATCTACTAAAACAAACCAGATCAAAAGTTTTTAAAATTCAACACCGTCAGAGACTCGTGTTTCTCTGTGCCATACTTTGTCTTCAGATGTTACAATATCACAAAACAACAAAAGCATACATAACAAAAACAGAAATAAAGCAGCCAAATACTTCTATCCATCCTTACTTACTGCTCTGACTTCTTCTCTCTCCTCAGCTCAGTAAGGGAAGACTGAGTGTCTGCATTTATTTCAGCTAAGCTCAGCTTCACTTTGTTTTTCAGTCAGCAAACTTTCTGTATTGGCTACAAAAAAAGATTCTCGGGCTTAAATGTGTTTGAGAGAAATGACATTAAGTTTGAAATTTCTGTACCAATAAAATCTGTTATAAGGGAGGTAGTTAAAATAACTGCAAATGAACAAAAGGCTAGAAAAGTACAAGACAAACATGCACATATGTACAGCAATTAAATAACTATTTTTGACAGAGCCTCCTGGCTCATGCTACACGTTACTGTTAACATGTTAACTGATCCTACCACACCTGTCACGTCTCCCTTTTAAAGACCTTTACAGTCACAATACCACTAATGTCTGCTACAGCTGCATTTACTGAAAAAAGAAAACACCTTCCACCTACATTAGTTGTGCTCTGTTGAATGCACCCCAGAGGGCTGTGTTGTCTACGTCAATTCCCACTGGTGCATTATTTTAATGCTCCCCAAGTGTTAGTTAACTTTTCGCAGTGGATTTCACGCTGTTACGCTGTATTCTCACCGCAGGGAGCATCCCCGAGAGCTGAATCAAAAACCTAAACATGAGTCAGACTGTTTCTGGCTCGTTCACACTGGCCAAGCGTCTGTATTTGTTTCTGTCTCTTGACTACTGAAACATTCACTTGTCAGATAAACAACAGATGAAATTAACAGAGGAGAGATCACACAAAAGACTATTTATCACAAACGTATTGCTTTTAAAATGAAGAGAAGTGAGCAGTTTCATCAAGTTCATTAAAAAAAAAAAATTGCAATTCAAGAGGAAAAAAATATCCAATATTTCGCAAGGAAAAAAGCCAAAATAAAATGTATAATAATTCAGTGTACTCTACCATCCAAAAGTTTTGGATCACTTACAAGTATCCCTGTAGATAGGCAGATTAGATTAGATCAAATTGATCAGAATTACAGTATAGACATTGTTAATGTGGTAAATCAGAATCAGACTATTTTATTGGCCAAATACGCAAGCAAAGATTGTGCTTTTGGTGTTTGCTTTCAAAAAGACAAGAATGTAATACAGAATAAAACTGAACAAATATACAAAAAGACAGCACATTGTGATCAGCATTTGTAAAGACTTAAAATAAAAATTAAAAAGGTATTTACACTGACAGATATGGTAAGTTGACTATGGCTGGGAGCTGCGTTATTAATGGCACAGCGGGTTCCTAATTCAGGGTTCCCTGAATTTAAAAAGCTAATTAATCATTAGAAAAGCATTTTGCAACTATGTTCTCACAGCTGAAAACTTTGGTTTTCATGGAAAACAAGGACATTTCAAATTGACCCTAAACTTTTAAATGGTAATGTGACTAAACTTTTTTTTTTCTTTTCGTCTATGTTATTAATCATCACACAACCCATCACATTTATCCAGTGACCCCTGAGGTCCTGGCAGCCTAAGTCATGAACCTTGATGAGCACAGCAACACCACTGGGTAAGAATGAAGCAGTTTTAAACCTATGTGCAGACACAAACAATACGTTAAAGTGTCCAGCATAATTGAATCCTATTTGAAATTTAAGGGACTATAGACTGATTTTACACATAAAGTTAATTTATGGATTTATATTTATGGAATATATAGATCAAGTGCTGCAGCTGGAACAAAGACCGGAGACTTTCCCAGCCTATATTCTCAATAAGGCTCCACTCACTATCTGTCAAAAATTGTCATAACACAAACAAGCCATCCTTTAATACGTGAAGTTGCTTGCCATCACACTGAGAGACTTGACAGGAATGACACAGCATTAGACATGCACATATCAGCCGAGCGTTAGACTTTTTTTAGTGACTACCCCCTCTCACTCATTTGAACCGATAAAAGTAAAGGAGCCACGCTAAACAGATAAAATGTCCAAACGTCACATGAAACACTTGCATCATGGCTTACCTCACTATCTTTCACACACACAAGCACAATCACAGGCACAGGCACAGTACATAAACACCCCCCACCCGATGCATCTCACCAGTGTCCATGTCTCAGAGTGATTAATGGTTGTTCATTACACCTCACACTCACCTGCATTCAGCTGTTTGATTGATGGACCTGTTTACTTGACAGATGGACAGATGAGGCATGGAAGAGCAACCCGGAAGGGAGCAACACCTCGGTCCTGCCGCCATCAGCAGACACTTCCTACTTAGTGAGGACAGACAGAGGAAATTATGAAGGAGAAACAGAAAAAAGAAAGAATTGGTTTGCTATTTTCAGAGTACAAATGGCTCAGATTTAGTTTTTCTGTTACAAGCCGGACAAAACAGCAAATGGTTGACATTTTGAGAAAATAACACAAGGAAAACATGAAACAAAAGTGACAGGTGACCAGGTTTATGTGCTCTCTAAGGGCATGTTTTTACTACGAAGCTTTCTGAGAAAGTACTGCCTCAGGGCTTCCTCTTGGCTCTGCTAGATACAGTACAATCCATGCTAAACAAGCTCAACATCCTAGGTGTATAACACTGGTTTTCTGGGCTTGAACTGAAAAATTGACTCAGGCAGACATGAAAAAATAAAACAGTCCTAACTCAAAAATCAAACAAACCCGGGGGGTATTACAGAAAGTTAGTTTAGTGAAAACTGCAAATTGTTTAAATCTGAGTGGAAGGAAACTGGATTTTCAGTTCTAGAAACAAGTCACTTAGAGTCACAGTAGAACCTGCTTAATGTTCTTCAACAAACCCGGAGTTTCTGTCTCCTGTCTTCCTGCTGAGTCTAAGAAGCAGTGTGACACACCTTTCACTTCCTTTATTAACTTTTGGAAATTTATGCCAAGAGAAGAAGATAAAAATCCCAGTTGGACAGTAGTTGCACAAATGCATCTTTAGTAAGATTATTATTTTATGATAAATCACTCATTACTGCAGCGATCTCTGACTTCACATTCAAATACACATTATGGATTCTTCCTCAGCTCAGAATAAAATCTATACAGTGCATCTAACACTGTGACTCTGTGGACATTAGAACAACTGTCAGTTTGTTATCAATGTTTGCAAACCTATGCTGTAGACTTATTGCAATGTACATACAGTATGTAAAATATAGAATATTACATATGGTGTTTAATGCCAGCTCCCTATTTTCTTTAATATGATTCAACTAGTGCCTAAAATTAGTTATTAAATATAAGCCACATATAATTTTAACTAGTTTTAGCAAGATTTCAGTTCCTGTTTAAATTTACGTCACATTCAAATAACCTGAGCAAGATTTCTTACATAACAAATTTACACTCACTTTTAATCTCACCTTATTTATTTATTAATAAGGTGTTATGTTTGATTTTACCTTGCGATGCCCGTCACAAAGAACACATAAATTTAACAAATTGTTGTAATCATCCTTTAAGGAAGTCCAAGTTTGCTAAATGACAATATACTACACTGAATGAATTGTAACAGCATTTATTTATTCACTCTTTTTTCCGACTCAGGTTATTCCACTGCTGCTGTGACTTTCAAAAATAAATGTGCATCAGTGTCACACATTAACAACTCTAACTCCACTGGATTAAAATAATCCTCCTTATTTACCTTTGTCATGGTGAATTCTTGTATCAGAGCTCCATTGATGAAGGCTTTTTATTGCCATCATGAGGAAGCTAAACCCAGAGTTAACTGGATTACACCCTGATCTGCTTTTGTAGAACCAAAGACTCAGAACTTACAAAATCAGAGTTTGTTGTCTGCTTTCTGGAATACATCGCAGGCCAAAAAATCACAAAACAGGGGACAGCCGTACTCTGAGGTAGAGTGAGGTCAACAGACAGCCAGGAACAATCAGGAAACTGTGGAAAGCTAATTGCAGATGAGGAGCGGGTGAGCAGGCAGGGCAAGAAAGCATGCTGAGGCCCACTAGTGGCCAGGAGAGAAGAGGATGACTACAAATAGACAACATAAGCTGACTTTTAGTGCGTGGTTGGAAAAGTGGTGTTGATGACAAACATTACTCTACAATGTAAAAACAGGGTCCTAATTTCACAAAAGGATATGTTAGGACACAAAAAAAAACCGTGCAGGGACTAATCAGACTAATCAGAGGAAGACAAACTCAGATTCAACAGATTTGTTGTTTTGGGACACAGACAATATAGCAAAACACAGCTGACCATTTGGCAACATAGAGGATGTCAAAGGTAAAATGCTATTAACAATGAAATAACGTCATGTCTTGTCATGTCTCATCATTTGTCTGTAACTCTGCCTATTGTGGCCGGGAGCCAATGAAGCTTTTGGGGTTAAATAAAAATCCGTATCAGCTACAAACTAAATTCCACCTCCACTTTGCCATTATTGTTCAGCTCACTAAAATGCATCCCACACTAATTCTCTAAATAGCTTCTTAAATTAAGAAAGCATCAAACACAGCGTTAACAGAGCAAGGCTCTGTACTTTTTCAGAATTTACACCTGCTCCACATTTTCACACTGACAATCTTTAAAACCTGTGATATTGATAAAATGCCTGCAGAAAACATCCCAATAGTTATGAATCAGTTCAGAACATTAGCCCGTGTCTTTATTTCCATTTATCATCTCATCTTTTTTTATTTAAACTACGTGACACTTTCTCCCTACTGTCTATCCATACCACTAAAGCTCAACATGCTGCATTTGAGCAACAAGACAGAAGCAGTGAGAGACTTTCTATTCTTGGCTGGTGTTGCTGAAGTGAAAGTGCTGCTTTCTGTAGGAGCTGCAGACAGAGCCATAAATCATATGTCTACTAATGGCAGTTCCAAATGAGCCCCCTCATCAGACAAGACAAGTGCCTTGCTATGTGTGCAACTTCAGGCTCCACTATAACATCTGTGCGCTCTCAAGCTACTGTGCATAAGATGTGTGTCGCCCTTGTATTCATTAGGAATTGTCTACTGAGCCCTAACAGTTCAATTTAGGGTAATTTAGAGCGTATCTGAAAAGCAGGCTGTGACAAACACTCAAGAGCAGAGTATTCTCACTCTGAGATGTTGTGTGTTAGTTATTCTTTCTGGCATAAATGTCACATTTGCAAGCAAATTTAAAAACTCAACTTTTCATTGTCATGGCAAATGTGCAAACTTATAGCTTGTAATACTGGGCAGTGTGTTGGCTTACATTTCATGTCAGGAATAGACTGTTTTTATTAAAAAACTTATGGTAATCTGTCTAAGCAGCTTATTACATGACCTTTAACATCTACCATAGCAGGAAGTCAGGTGATGAAGTACATGAAGCAACAAAGTCCACGTAGAGAACAGATCAGGGTGGATCTTTGGCTTGGCAAAACACACAATTTTGATATAGGAGACCACAGTTTGTTTCCCATTTCAAACTGACAGTCACTAGGGGCCCTGTTTCTAGAGGTCAGTAGTATCATAGGGTAAGAGACAAGCAACCTATAGGGTCATTTAAGATGGAGGTTTATTTAACCCTGTCAACCCTAACCTTTTTAAATTACAGTAACTCTTCAACTGTTTGTGCGATAAAAAAAATTCCAACTGTTCCTGAAAGCAGAGAATCAGTGATATTAGGGTCATTGCGCTAATTCGAGGCACTGCTTCACAGCAGCCCCAGGAAGACGAAGGCTGGCTGGCCCGTGTTTGCATACTTCTTGTTGTTCAGTGTTTTCTAGTCCAGAGTTCATGTTGAAGCTTCTAAATCGTAGTCACGTACATTCTGAGTGCCTTATTCAGTAATAACATGTAAAATTTCAATTTTGTTTTTTGTGGTTGTCTGTTTTACACTCATTATAACACTTACAGCACGCAGTCACCAAAATAACTACCGGATGTTGAAAGAAGGAGAAGTCCTGAAAAGGTGACACAAGCACAGACTCACAGCAGATTTTATGACACTTTTACAGCTAAAACAACAAAATAATTTCAGGTATCCTGTTAAAATTCTGGGGTTTAAAGGGTTAAATGCCACCATGCAGAGGAAACAAATACAGTTAGTGTTGTTTCTTATGATATTTTTGTAAAACGTTTATGTTTTCAGATAATAACCAGCGAGAATATCTACTCTATAGTGCTCTGGGAGCATCAAAAATAAAAACAGTTATATTTAAAGTGACCAGTCAGAGGGGAGGGTGAGGGCTTTCAAGTGCACTTGTTCCATGATGAGGATAATCCAGAGGCTGATATGACACCCTACTCTGAAACCATAAATTAAAAGTCATAGTCTGCAGCCAACGAGACCATGACACTATTTGATGTCTAACCCCAGAAGGGGTCAGTTTCTCTTTCTGAGTGCCAAAACCATTGAATGTTGGGCTTTTGTTCCATTTGGCAAGCATATAATGGAGTTTGAGAGGGGCATGCTGGTGCTGTGCGGAGATAGGGACTGAATGGTGGAGAATGTAATTACTATACCTGTCTATGCAACAATGGCTAACCACCTCTGTCGCCCCTCACTCCACTTGAAGAAGCCAGACAGCAAGTAGTGTTAGATTGTGAGAGCACAAAAGCCGCCCTTGCCGCGACTCCAAAATCAGTGTCTTGCACTCGTACACAGACAAGAGAAAAGGAATATGTCACAGTTGCCTTTAAAAGGACATGTGGGTATTTAGATATGAATGTCCACTTTTCTGTTAGCACTGGCAATGTGTTTTTTATTTAACTATTTACTTGACTACTGTGGTACTTTTAAGTTGATACATGGCCAAGAAAGGAAGCAGCATTATAGCAGGCATAAAAGTTGCAGGCACGCAAACATAAAAATTACTGTGTGATATAAATCGTACTAAAAGGGAGAGGGAAATAAATGAATGTCAGGTAGAGACAGTTTCTGGTCTCAAATTTGGCAAACCAAGTAAAAATCATAACCCCTTAACATGTAGTTTCCATCTTTTATTTTCCTTAAAGTGGCTTTCATACTGGAGAAATTATTTTAATCCACAATCTCAATAATCTGTACCGGCATGTTCCAAGTCTTTATTGACAATATATTCCAATATTCTGTATATATCAAATTATAGCTTCTCATTTTTGCAGAATATATGCATGGAAGATTCAGATGTATTATTTGATCACACTGCTCAAGCATGTTAAATATTTATAACGGTCTCCTAAATGATGGAAGGGCTCATATCCTTTTTGTCATATCCTCATTTTGCCAAAGGTAAAAGTACTATTGTTACTGAGTTATACACACAAAAAAGTAATAGTAGCAGGAAAAAAGTAGTAGCAGAGGTATATACTTAAATGTTTTTTCCTGTACTAACCATAATTTTCTTATGCACAATTGCACAAGGAAATGGTGGGAAAAGGAGCTGAGTATCAGTTAAAACTAGCTTCCGCAACAACAAAAAAAAGTCTACCCCATGCCTATTTTTCCACATATAGAAAAATACAAATTAACTAATAAAATAAACTGTAATTTCAGCTTTATGTATACTACATATGTATTCATGCATTTATTCCTGTTTGCTGTTGTGTGCAGATACATGTCTTTTTCCCTACTTGCTTTTAAAATAATAATAACAAAAGAGTGTTAACAAAAAATGTTAATATTATATTAAACCTTTATCACATTTTGAACAATTTTCCCCAACATTTCACCAAACATATTTGTAATTTATGCAAACTTTTGAGTCTCCATGAAAATTTAATGTGAAGTTCAGTGGGTTTCTAGCAACTGGCACCATCAGCATGTCGGGGGTATTAAGAGGTTAAAGGTTATGGTGCAGGTTGGGTTTGTGGCTCAGTTTAAAACCAGGTAGATCCCTCTTCTGCACAGTCACCCAGGCCAACACTTCCTTTACTATAAAATAAGTCCATCCCTTCCATTTCTGCTTTTCTTGTGTCTTTTGACCACTAAGCAAGCAGTTATGAATAAAATCCTCTCTCTCAATGTCACAGCATAATATTGTGTAAGAACCGCCCATATCCTTAATTAACATATACAGTTGCAACATTTACAATCCCCCGTCTGTTACACGCTGCATGAGAAGGACAAGCTGCTCATCAGGTGTCAAAACCTCCCACGACCTCTGAACAGCTTATTTGAAATGCTGTCATAACATGTCTGGGTAATGAGCATGAGCATCCCGGCCACTGCAGCCAATAACAGCGGAAATACAATTATCTCATTCTGTGATTAACTAACATGACAAGGTGAAAAAGGACAATATGGGTGATGATGATGGTGATTATGGTTGTGAATGAAAAAACTAAAAAATGGAAAAAGTTTAAGATTATGTAATTCCTTACTCCGGGCACAAGTCTACTCTTTTGGTTTTGTTGTTTTTCAGTTTAAGTGAGCAAACCGTTTACAGTATTGGTTAAAAAGTGCTCTGTAAACAGACTGAAGTGTAAAACCCAAGCACTGGAACTTCGTCAATCAATGCAGAAGAAAATGAAATGATCGTTCTTTAAAGCTCATTGCCGCTTCTGTCAGCACCTGAAAAAGGACCGAGAGCAGACACTCTGGCTTGGCTAGTAAAAAACACTGGTCTTGTAAACAACAGAGGGTTGGGTTTCAGAGACCAGGTACCTCTGAAACCCAACCCAAGACACGTCAATGATCACAGGTGGTTGTTGGAACGGTACCTACTTGCAAATGTAGTTAAGCACGTCAGGGTTTTTCATTCCTTGTGGTCAAGTTATATCTATTTTACATTCAGGTCATTCAGGTCTTCAGTTTATTCTATTCATGTATTCAGGAGTGACTTATGTATTACAAAGAGACAGTGGCTTTTATATGGATCAAATATGTGACATTTAAATAAGCTTTTATCATTGGTTTTCACAGTGACTGCAGCTCTTCACCACAAAATCTAGTTAGTGCTATTACAAGATTGATTTCTTAATGTACCAGGTGAATATGCTTCCACACAAGGTAGAAAATGAAAAATGACTCTTTTTCCTGTGTAATTTATTCAAATACAGTTTTTACAAACTTGTTTGAGATGAATTAACCTTTAAAATTTAAGTGAGTCTAGAGTCAGTGTCCAAGGTTGTCTTTTCTGTTCTCCTGCCTACAAACCACATCACTGAAATCAAAACTACACTCCTTTATTTAGAGATGTTATTGGATTTGTAATGGCAAGTTTCCTGCAGACGCAGCTATAATTACGTATATTATGTATACTAGCAGTGGACAACATTAATATAATGGAAAGAGATGACTCATGATGTTATCACCAACTTGGCAGTTCCCTCCATCTCTACATTGAGTTGTAGCATCTTTGAGTTGATTATTTAGGTTTTACAGATCTACTGCTTTTGTTCAACCTTACCACTCTCACCAGTTCTGTTTCCAGATGTATTTAGCGAAAAAGCTGCAAAAAGGCAGTGGATATTTTTCTCAGGTGTTGGTGGAAACTGAAACAGAGCAACAAACTTTCATCAGGTGGACAGAAACCCGACTTCAAATGTTGGTCTGCCTCTCTTGGAGGATTAAATACGCAACCATTTGCCAGCATCTTAGTCGTGCCAACTTTGCAAAGGGTTACAACTCACAGGGTGCTTAAACTGTAGCTTTCTTTCACTTTTAGTACTGTATTTGTATATTTAAGAATAAATTTGAAGTGTGAATATAAAGAAGACATATTGCTTACCGCCATTTTTATCAGGGATAACGAGTGGTTAAGATGGTAAAGATGGTAAGATGAAATCGGAGGAGCGAGCAGAAACAATCACAGCTGAGCCCGATGGGACTATTCACCTGCAATGGCACAAGTATGTATCATATGTAATCAACAATAACCATTTTTAAGAATATATATAATTAATATCTTAATATTAACATTTATTCACATTAAAGTCAAAAAACCTCAAATATTTATGCAGTCTATATAATACAAGCAGCTATAAAAACAACTGTATAAATAAAATGGTACAAACTGTCAAAATTTTGATTTACATTCTGTGCCCATAAATTTAAGTCTATACCAACCTATACCAAGCTTTACATGAAAGTGAAATCAACTTTTCAGATCCAAACTTACTTTATACTGCTTACTTTATATTAGATACTGAAGTTGTGTAGTTTCAAGCATAATTTAGCAGCCATCTGTATGCAGCTGTGAGCATTGTAGTGTTAGCATCCTTGCTTCTGCTGGGGATTCAGGGTCCTGCTCAAGGGCACTTCAGCAGAGCGGGTACTTCCCAAAACAGCAACTTGAGTATGGTTCTGTGTTTTTTGACAGACAAGAGCCTGTTTACCCACTGGGCCACACTGTCAGTCCACTGTGTTCTGCAATTCTTGCAACTTGAAAAGTTTCAAGAAAAGACAGATTTCTTCTCATATTCTGGCCTTCCTCACTTTTAGGTGACAGCTGCTGAGTTGGCACATGTGCATCATGCTCTTAAGCACAATTTTAGCAATGACAGCAGCGCTGACAGTGCACAGACAGAGAGGACACTCGCTGGATCTTTGTGACTCTTTGTGATTGGCAAAAAGATATCAAGTGGAAGGACCAAAGCAAAAGCAATTTCCAGGAGCTGAGGGGAATATATTGAGGTCAAGTGAACTTAATTTTTTTCCCACATTCACTTTACATGAAGTCTGGTCTCAAACACATTCATTATGTCTGAACAGCGACCCCCGTAACAGCTCACGACACAGTCCTGAATACTGATTTCCTGAGCTCTCATGATGTATTCACGTAGTAGTTATGTTACATGTAACAGTGCTGGGTTAGTCTCAGTAACCCTTATTCCATTTTGTGACTAAATGTGAAAAAGATCATGAAAATTTATCTTAAATCTTTTTTCTTACATTGTCTACCTGCACTTTTGTCCTACAACTCTGAGCTAATCTCACCATTGATAACAGTAATGTTACATAGAAACTGATAAAACAATCAGAATCAAAACAAATATATTTAAAAATGCTCATGAGAAGAGACTGATAAACTCAAAAAGGAAAATAACCTTTTAGCTTTCATTAAGAAATCAAAAACCCAATAATTGCTCACATTCTGAGCTGTGAGAGCTTATTTTCACAACTGTTCAGCTTCCCTTGAAGAGCCCTAAAGAGCCCTTACACCACACCCAAACACACTCAGAGACACAGTGGCAGAAAGGGAGCAAAAGGTAAAATGTGTTTGGATGCATGATTTTACGGCCCCACTTTAATGCCGCTCTGCAGTTCTGCAAAAGGCATCTCACTCTCTGGGTTTATTGACCAGGCCCTTTCTGCCTCAGCTACAATGACCATCAGATCAGCCATCCTTTGCTTCACAGTTTATGAACTTCAAAGCCGTGCTGCTAGGAGTGAGCAGATGATGGACTGCAGGGACATTAAAGACAGATAGCAAGAGAGCCAAGACTCTGGTCCTAGCTGTTTAATTTCAAATGAGGGGGATGACAAGGCATCCTACAAGTAGAAAGTATGGGTGGACTGAGTGGTAGTAAATAAATCAGTACACTGAGGAACAAGGCCCTGTGATGCATTAGTAGTAGTAGGAGTTTCAGATCAATACATACATTTAAAGCAAAGCCAGCAAAAAGGAGAGTTTGTGTTTTTGTGTACTATAACTGTAGAGTTTTGACTATAATGGATATTTATAACTAAGAAGTTGAAGCAGATAAGGAGGCAAGTGTGATTTCTCAGTGGTCAGAAAAAAAGCTCCCTTTGGTTGTAAAATACAATATTTTCAAGTTAGAAATAAGCCTCTCTTACAGACTTTTATCTCTCCAGATTACAGCCATGGTCAGACTTTTTAGGAGATGAGATGACTGTGTTTGTCATCTCATTTCAGTGTGATCAAGCCAGAAGCAGAAGATGATTGGCACTGGCATTACCTTAGCATAAAGACTAAAGGTAAACCAACAACACAAATTTTAACAATGTGAAAGAGCTACCCTGGCTCTGTGCAAAGACAACAACACCTGCCTACACCTCTAAAGATCATTCATTGACAAGTTATACTTGCTTAATTCAGACAAAAACAGAGTGTGTTTATGCTAAATTAAGCTAGAAGACTGCTGATTATAGCTTAATATTTACCTAAAGACATCAGAGTTGTATCAGTCTTTTCATCTGCCTCAAAGCACGACAGCTATTTTCCCAGTATGTCAAACTATTCCCTTTAAAGTCAGTTACTGAATAAATAAAAGGCCTTGCTCTTCCATTTATCTGTGGACATACAGTAGCCTTTGTGTAATCTATAATAGCTGTTTGTTCTACAGACCAGTCTGAACTGAAGATTTCTATTAGTTTCCATCTTAATTTTTGATTTCCAAAGATTAAATTCTATGTTGGTGTTCAAGCTGTTTTCATAAAACATGATGCATGGGAGATGTTGAAAATCCCATCATCCCTAACCTCTTTGATAGTAAAGCTGAGCAACTCAGGGAAGAAAGGCAGGAGGAAGGTTTTATGAATACAACTAATGCACAGTAATAGGCATCACAGCACTAAAGATCTGAATGTGTAAATGTATTGTTTTATTTAGCCTGAATATATTTACTCTGTCCTAAGATCTTGATTGCTCATTTCAGCTAGAAAATTGGAACTGGGGCCTGTTGCTGCTGTATGACGCCTTTAACAGTCTGCACAATGAATTTAATGACTTCAATCTTTGTGGAGAAAGATGACTTAAAATCACATTGCCAGATAAAAAGACAGTTTTTCTGCTCAAACAAAATAAATGCAAATGTCATTCCCAAGGTCCAGGGGTTAATGATAGGTTTGATGCGCAACTCTCTGAATTTGACTGGCTCTGATTTAAGTAAATATTTTCCACACATCTACTCTATACAAGCCGCCACACACCTACATACAAATTCACACATGCACAGCATACAGACACAACCACCCAGGCATATAGGTTGGTGCACATAATAAAAAGATTGCAGAAGAGTTTCTATTGTAAGAAATTCACTCCCTGCTCTAAAAAAGCAAAAAAAAATTACACCACACATTAAATTACTAGATGCAAAGGAGCAAAAGGTCCTCTCACATCTTCACAATACTCATTAACATTATGATCTTATCTGCAGAGCTATATTTGACACAGTGAATGAGACATGTGTTATTCTGTTTACCATTTGAAAATGGAGCTTTTGTCAGTGAATGTTTCCGGGTCAGTTGTGAAATATAACCAGGACAGCTCTTTAATTATAAAATTATGAACTTGGAGGGTGGTGTGAATATGTGCTGTGTGAGAACAGAAACACACATATACAGTAGGCATATCAATAGAAAATATGGGAATTAGCATTTAGCATACAGCTAATTAGACACTGTCTGGATAATACTGTTAGATAAGGAGACACTCAAGTTGTGGCCAGTAAGTTTGGGGTTAAACTTTGAGATGATGCTGGAAATCTTAAAGTGGGGGTATAACAACAGTTTTTATATTTACTCAAATTTGAATGATTGAAAAGACTGGTATAAAATTAGGTTTAAAAATCATGATAAAATAAGCAGTACTCTCTGCTCGGGGGGCATGTCCAGTGAAGCTGCTGAGAGCGGCGGAGCGGGTACTTAGTGTCATAACATGGTTTTGTCCACATTCATAAAACTCACCAACGGTCTCTTCTAAAGTAGTTATTCCAAAGTTTACAGTGTAATCTCTGCTGTCTAGAAACCTCTGCATCGTGCTGTTCTTCCAGACATGTCTGAGTTCTCTGCCACCCATCAACTCACACACCTTTTCTGTCGAACTGTTCGAAGCCACGAACGCCTAGGGCTCATGGAAAATTATGTTCTTTAAAGGCCACTGTAAAACTAAATACTGCATATACAATGACATTAGATCATTTTTCAAAAAACTACTGTAGTGCATCATCAAGCTTATTTTCTCCGCTGCCCAAAATATCCGTACCACAGAAATAATGAAATTAATAACTGTAACTGAGATGAATAACTGTTTAAAGGTCTAACTCCACAATTCACTCCTGCACAGTTTACAGACTTCTCACACATTTTCAGCAATACTTATTACTTATTTTACCCAGACTTTAAATAATTGAATTTGAAAAACATGTTAGCAATAGTTTGATTAAATACTTTAAGATGTGCAGCATATTTGATGGGTAGAGCTTTCTACCCACGCAGTTCCAGGTTCCTACACTTCCCAAGGACAACAACACACATCAAAACACCCAAGCCTTACCACAGACTTGCTGCTTCTTCTCAGGCGATGAGTTAAACTAGGCGTGATTACTCTCCTCGCCCACTCTTTTCTGTAACAACACAAATGGCCGATCACACTTAGCATTAACGCTCCCGGAACTGTTTCCAGGTTTTAGTTCACCCACACTGTCCACTCACAAATTACTTTTGATTTGCTCATTTCACATCTGGCCCTGCAATATTGGACTTACAATTGGATTGTTCAGCCAAAATGACTTTGTGGATTGCCCAGTGGAACCGATCCCAAACCCTCACAGAGGGGAACACAGGTATGTATTGACTGAGATGAGCACACAACCCTCCAATTGTAAAGGCCTGTCTCACTGTAAGAACAGAAGTAACAATTCAAGATATTGAGGCTGAGACTCTCCACTACAGGAAGTTTTTTATACTTCAGAAACGCTTCTGATATTTTCATTTGTTCTCATGTTCCTTACACTTTCTAGTTCCTCTGTAGAGACAACAACTGCTGCCCTACAAACAGGATCTGACTTATGCATTAAACTTCTGGTAATGGTCTGATGTTGGAGCTGAAGTTTCTGATGCTTAATGCCAAGGAACCTCAGTGAAATAGATTTAAGAGATTGAATTGTGTACATATACGTTTTAAAATCAGTTAGAAAAAATTTGTTGTGCTAATTATTGCATGAGTTACTAAAGGGATATAGATTTCAGAAAAAACTCATTACAACAAGTCAATTCATTACAATTTTATTTAACTTTATCATCACAACATTAGGCTATCTGATGTTTCTTCACTCAGATTTTATCAACAGACCTGGTGGAAATTAAAGATTTTAAAGAAAAATTTGTGATGATAATAAAAACTACACTATAATACAAATTGTTGAAACTAAGCTACACTGAAGTAACCTTCACATGCAGTTTTTTAAATGTGTAATGTTCGCACGGCTATTCACGAAGAATATAATATATTTTTTGTCTCGTTTAAGAGTTTTAGCATTGAATTATACATTCAAATCACTGACACCATGGCTATTCAGGTCATACATCTCTTTTGAGAGTCTGTGCTGATAAAGCTGGGAGGATTTAACAGAGCTCAACTCATTTTGTCTTTGGCTACTAAGATACAACTTTTTTTTCCTTCAGCTGTTCTATAACCTTGTTTCAGCTGTTATAAATAAATCCAATTTTCAAGACCTTGAAGTGGTTCAGTATATCTGCGATGTTGGCAGCAAAGATGAAAAGTGCGGCTTTGATGAATCTTGTTAGATGTCCTTCGCTTTACAACAACCTATACTTAGGGTCTATAATTGCTACTCCTGTGGTATAATGCAGTGAAGGATTAAACATGGAGAGTCATACACGAAACAGTGAGGAGGCCATTACTACTGAACTGTATTACACCGCTGAGTGGCAGGTGAAAACCACACAGACAGGGTCACTTTAACTGTACACACCAGTTCTATAAAACATACATCTAACCTTTAGCTAGACTCACTCTCCCCTCAGTGTCTAATTCAACCCTCAGGGAACAATCATTCCTCAGCACCTTCAGTGCCTTTCTAGACTGTCATTTTCCTCTGCCTATCAATGTCAGAACTGCACTTCTTAGTTTGACTTATTTTTGATTTGCTTAGATTTTTACTGTGACTCTCAGCCTTCGTGTGCTCTCAGCATCCACCACCCACATGCATTCATCATGCAAAATAATGATTTTGGCTCGAATTTCCAGTCCAAGTAGAGTACACTAAAAGTATGTGACTGTAGTAAATAATGTATTTGTTTTTAACTCCTCTTTTGGCATGATTTGGTCTCCTGACAGGCCATGTTAGTGTAATTTAAAATGCAAAAATACAGTATTATTTGTGGATATACTGTAGTTAATATAATGGTACTGCGGATATAACAAATAACAAAATATATCATCTGGCTCAACAGTTCAGTTTTTATAGAGCATCTTAGTACTTTTTAGCTCATTGTTTTGAAATGTAAAACTGGAATAAGTAGTGGGGTCATATCCTCATTTGATTTACATGCAAAAAAAATGTGTAAAGTAACTAAAGCTAAAGATAAATGTAGTGGAGTAAAAAAGTACAATATTTCCACTGAGAAATGTTATGTACCTTAAGACTGTATTTGCATTAAGTACATTACTTGGTTACTTTACACCACTGCAACAAAATTAAACAGCTGAATGCTAAATTGGTAATTTGGTTATGATATAATTGAATGATCTAGTAAAAACATCACAAGGGAGTTGCTGAAAGGAGCTAAAATAATAAGACATCATGAGCTAACCTTAATGTAAAACTAAGTCAATTAAGTCAAGTCAATTAAGCTAACAAGTTACAAAAAAGTAGCAAGTTATACAAGCATGGAAAATTACAACAAAATAAATACATGTTTAAACGTTTAAAAGCTGTTTTAAATAGAAAAAAACTTACTTAAACTGATAAATCCACTAACATAAAATGCTAGCTGGCAAAGCAATTAGCAGTTAACATGTCAAATATTTCCAAATAACCAATATGTATCAGACTTACACACAGTTCACAGTGTTTTTTAGAAAGCCGACTCCAAATGAAGGTCAATGTTGCTCCGTGTCTACTGGTCCTGTAGCTAATGTTAAATAAGCAAATAGCACGTTAGCAACTTTAGCAATATTAGCTAAAGGTGATAACATTAATGATTAATGTTCCGTTTTTACCTTGTTTTGCTGCACCAATACGTCAATAAATCATTAAATAGTAGTCCTAGTAGGACTTCTTGTACTTTTACTGTTCATTGAAAATGTCTTTTTGGTAATGCTAATTGGTCACTTGGTCAGTATAATTGAAGGCCACCAGGTGAAAACAATTAACAGCATTTTATGAGCTACAACAGGTCAATACAATTCAAGTCTCATGTGAAGAATTAAAATAAAATAAATACATTTGAATAAAATAAATTAATTGTGTTGTTGTTGTTGTTTTTTCCCTTCTTTTTTCCTTTGCACTGATAAAACCCACAATAAATACAATTTGGTTGTTTTTTAGACCAGCAGAATATAGATCAGAAGAGATTAAAAGTACATGATAGAGCCAAACCATGGAGGGCCTCCAAGTAATCAATGAAACTGAAAACATACTGTAGCCTACATATTAAACTGATGTGTTAAACCAATTGGGACTCAATGTAGTCCAGCACAGGAGAGAAAAGCAGCTTCTTCTGCACCAACTTATGACTAGTGCATGCACTGCACCCAGACTTGCATCATCAATGGTCCACATCAAGCATTGTCTTTGTTGGTTTTCACATCTTCTCTCATCCGTACTGCTACTGTCTCCGTACTGCTAAGTACCTAACAGCTCCCTTCTGATTTCTTTTGAGTTTCCCATCACTGTAACCACTGTCTGCTAGCATGTAAATTTGGCCCAACTCAGCCTGGATCAGTCGTTCAGTTGGAACAAAATCATCTGTTTGTGTGTGTGTAGGTGTGTGTGTCAAAATCACACGTCAAATTAATGTGCATGCTTGCACATTAAATGGCAACCTGTAGGGAAATGAAAATACACACCAAAGCCAAGAGGATATCACCACCTATGTGTATATTTGTGTTTGAATTATGGTCAAACAAAGATGCATATTTGTTTTTTTTATAATTTTGTCTAACAGAAAGATACATTATGTGAAATAATTGAATACCTAAAAATCTAGACCAGGGATGCACCTAGAAGCTTTTCAGTTCCTTGTGCACCTCAGTTATTCAATTCTGCTGACACATGAACACATGAAATGCACAAAAACAAATTGTTTAAATGTCATACACAAACATTGACACTATTTTACCTTCTGTGACAGTGTTTATTCACATCTATTGTTATCTCCTTGAACCTTTACCTCTATCAGACCCATAATCAGCAGCTCTGTTGGGTGTATAAAATAATATTTTTCCTCCCAATTTGGATTAGCCCAGCGCCTATTGATGCATTTATAGATGTGGTTTATTGAACCCTGTGTGGCAATGACCTGTTGAGCCTCAATATTAAATGCGGAGATGCAGTGGGTAGTGTGAACCTGCACCATGTGCATTTTATGCCACTTTTTAAAGCAGTGGCAGATCATTAGGAAATAAAAGTTTGCATGATAGGTTATGATATTGGACAAATGGTATTGGTGGTTCATCTCATGGTGATCACTCTCTTGAGCTCAAAAGTCAAGTTTCCAAACAAATGTAGTTAAATGTCCAATCTGGTGCCATTAAACTACTGCAGAAGAACACACAACAATGCAGCACTATGATATATAAAACCAATATTAAATTGATGAAATTGATTGATAGAATAATAGACAATTTGCTGAAATGGAAACAAAAGACAAGAGGAGAAGTGAAGAAAGTATGGTTGTTGTATGTATGAAAACTTTAGTGATGACACACAGATTACCTAGTTCTCATTATGACCAATGGTATTTTCTACAGCCATCCCAAAATGTGTCTCAGAATGTATGTGCTCTTGGTCATCTCTGTACTGAAGCTATTGAAAACCTCCAAAACCAGCTTAAGGGTCCTCAAGTCAAAAGTCAATGTGCTGAATAACTTTCACTAAGTCTGCAAGTGGGAGTGAAAGCAAAGGATTTTTTACTTTATGTTCAAACTTTTCACTCTTAGCACTTTAATAAATATAGGCCCTAAAGCAAAACTCAGTGCCAGTCCATTGCATGCCATGTTCATCCAATCAAGTGTAGAGAGGATTCCTGCTGGCATTTCAGCACTGAAGAGCACTTGTCAATCACCTGTCAGTAAGATTTAGGCTCATGCTAGTCTGCACCCATTGACACTGCCACAAACTAAAGAAAAGACTCCTTTTCCAGAGCACTATACATTTTTAGGTAATTGCCCAGTGGTATCAGAGAAAAATCTACTGCTCAAAATTACCATAACATGTTACTGATAAAACTTACACACCTATTCCATGTGCAGCCTTTCTTTTTACCATATCACCTCACAGTTGGCCCTGATGTCCCCTCAAGCGCCCTCATTGCACCTTCACACCATCCTGTCACTCAAAGGCCAATGGCTTCATCTATATGTCGAGCCCAGCTCACACTTTTAGCCCCTGTTTTGCTGAGCCAGGCCAGATATACCACAACCTTATCTCCTCTGCCTCTTCCCCAAATTCCACTCACCCATTATTTGCACTTTTTCCTTTCTTTTCTCTTTCATTCTTCCTGCGAACACCTCATTATCCCTTATCTGCTTTTCTTATTCTCTCTACCATCTCTCATTGCCTTTTCCGCCCTAATCTCCCACTTTTTTTTCTGCCTTTCTGCATCTGCTGCCATTTGCTAACCTCCACTCTTATTTTACTGACCTCAATCAAGCCTTGCATTGTGCCTCCATCCGGTGTGCTAATACCAAAATGCTAAGACGATGTTGTTGGAAATGAATTGACTAACAGTAGAGTGTATCTGGTGCATTAGGCCATTGTTTTAAATGAGTACTTACCGTAGGCAATGAGGCTATTGGATCAGAAATGATATTATAATGTGACATTGAAATAGGTTCACCATTAGCTCAGACGAGTGCATTTATAGATGGGGCACTGGATAGTGAGGGCTTCGGCTAAAGTGTTTTGCAGGATAGTTTCTTCATTTACATTAACTGTATTCATCTTCACCAATAGGTGCAAATTGCTTTTGTGGAATCAAGCCTGAATCTCATGACCCAGCACTTATAAGCTTTCTAGTAGTTACAATGCAAGTTACACCAGTGCTAATCCTACATCAAAATCATTGTTCAAGAAGTGTGTTCTTGTATCCTTTAACTGGCTAAAAACTATTGTTTAAACCAGCCTTTTTTTAACAGAAGCTGAATCACAGACTGGAAGAAACAATCATTTTGTTAAAAACTTAATCGCTCAGTCAGTAAAATGTCCACATATTTTAATTTCTGTGTCTTTTTCCATCCAACAGTCCAACCATATCCAGTTTATAATGATACAAACAAAAACAGCAACAAAACTTCACAAATGAGAAGTTAGGAGCAGAGAGTGTTTGACATTTCTGTTCAATAACTGATTTTGACAAATCATTTCAGACTGCATAGTTTTCTATTTGGCTCCCTGTAAAATCTAGAATAGAATTTAAAATCCTTCTCCTAACATACAAAGCACTTAATGATCAGGCTCCAT
>JAUMHL010000013.1:4970995-5028724 GCA_032362345.1 Sandelia bainsii | reverse complement strand
CTCGGAGCTGTATGATATCCAGTGTGCAGCTGCTGGCCCTACCAACCTGCCCAGTGTTTTGTCTGCTGCTTCTTGTTGTTGTTTTTGATTTGCCTGTTCTTCTTTTCTCTCTCCTCTTTCCACTCACCCCAACCGGTCAAGGCAGATGACCGCCCACCTTGAGCCTGGTTCTGCTGGAGGTTTCTTCCATTAAAGGGAGTTTTTCTGTAAGGTCTTAAACCTTAAATGTAAAGTGCCTCGAGATGACTTTTGTTGTGATTTGGCGCTATATAAATAAAACTGAATTGAATTGAACTGAATTTTCTAATGAGCCTTCGTGACGTCCTGGTATATTAACACATTTTAATGATACAGAGGCTTATAGACTCACTCAGCACCAGTCCAACATGCAATCAAACCATAAAGCAGGTGATAATGTCCCTACGGGGGCTACACAGCACAACACAGACACCACATAAAGAGGATTAGCTCTGAAGTCACTGCAAACACTTCACAAAGGCGGTTTATATTGGATTGCTATTAGCATCATTTGCCAGTTTTAAAGGAGAGTCAAGAACCAGGACTTAGAAAACATGTGCTGCAAACTGCAGAACTATCTGTCAACAGAAATCACGTGGACAACCTATGTCAACATGTCCAAACAAAACACCTATCAATGAATAAACAAGCATGTTACATTGTGATGGTATAGGGGATGTAAGAGGTCATCTAGCAAAACAGGAAGAGAAATCTTGCTATAATGTCTTCACGCTTTTATAATCTCTAATCTTTCACTTAACAAGCAACAAACAGGCATCGCAAGTAGACACTGGTCTGTATTAACAGGGTACCACTGGTCTAAGCATTGACTGATATGCAGTGTTAACAAGGAGACCTAATGCATAAAGCTAAAAGAATCAGTAGATCTTTAAATTAGTTGACTGACAAGAACCTTTTGCCATTTACTTTGGTTAATGTTGGTGCCTCAGTGATTTTACAAGCAAAAATGTCAAACATTCTTCTCAGATATGAAGCTTTGCTGCTTTTCTGTGTCATATATTGCAGTAAATTACATTTAGTCATTTGGCTCATGCTTTTATCCAAAGTGAATATCTTTTGGTGCTGAAGAATTTGAAGACATTTTACTGAGCTGTGGGAAATTGTTTTTTTTATGAATGTATTTATTGGTAACAGCCATATGTGAAACGTATGTTGTGGCAATGGTAAATTCATGTGCTTAAAAGTCAAAGTCCTCTCCTGCTAGCCACGTCTCTGAATGTGACAGCACTTAATGCACGTTTAACCAGGCAATGTGTACATTTAGCTGCTGCTTTGTGAATCAGTCAGAATCTGCTCCTCACATGCATCAACTTTCTCTTTTTCTTCTCTGTTTAGTTGCATAATGGACCATTACATGTTTTCCATTAAAGGATGAAAGCCCTGTGCTCTTTAGTTAAAAACAGCCTTCACCTCCTGTCTGAATGCAGTAGATTTAGCCTCTCCTGAGTTACATTTTCTTCCTTTATTGTCAACAGGCTTAGGTCAGACACTTAGGCGGCCCTGGAAGCATCCTAAAAGATGCCACTCAGCCCAGATGAATTAGATAAAATGTAAGACTCACAGTTGTTATTGGTGTCCAAGCATTTACCAATTCCCTGTGTTATTTATGTCAACTGGATTACTGGAGCTCCATTGCCCTCTACAGGTAATAAGAAATGACTGCACAGGGACAGCAGAGCAGCAGTGATATTCTGTACACTGCCTATAGGCTCAGCGTGCTGCTGCGACACCCCCTCCGGCACACAAGCACACTCAATTACCTTTTCTACCCCGCTTTGAAGACAGATGTACAAACCACGACCCTGAACACAAATTGTTTATTATTTGCTCCTAATTTGACCCTTAGGGTTTCATGACAGGCTGAATTCTGTCAATACACAGCACACTGCAGGTGTTTAAGAAAAACTCTGTACACTGCACTAACTGAGATCTGATTATTCTAGATAACACAAACTTAAATACTCACATAAACACACGAAGGAGGATAGAGTGTACAGCACTCACCTGCTTATTCATTCTCTGTGCTTAAATCCTGCCATATGATGCAAGCTCGTGTGTCCTAACACTCCTCGCCTGTTTATATGTGGATTATTTGTCTTCTTCACTGTCTTATTTTAATGGCACAGGAATGGAGTAGGAGCTTCCTGCAGTGGCCAGCTGCCTGCAGCAAGCATTGTTTTCCCATTTAAGAGGATGCAGTATGATAAATGATACAGTGGCCATATAAGACTGTTAAAACAGCCTGAGAACACTCTGAACAGATGCCACAGACTAGAGAGAATCGGTAGACTTAATCATTTTCCTTTATTCTCTGTTTGTTGCTTTTCCATAAATTGTTTGTACATTTTTTTACACATTTGTAGCACTGTTGAGCTGGTAGTTACTTTCCACCACCACCTATTGCATCAGACCTGAGTGGCACTGTGGTCTAAAGCAGCGCCTGAATGAGGTGCAGAGTGGCCATTCAAAACTGTGTTTAAAAAAAGGTTAAAATAAACAGAACTGTTCGTGATAGGTTTGGGGTAGGTGTTGTGACACGAGGGAGCATCGGTGTGATTTTGATCTGCTGCCAACTTGCTTAGAAGACTCTAAACTGAAAAATCAGGGCAGAATCTGGAGGTATAAGACATCCTGTTGGCCAAAAAATGATCTCATTGCAGAGCAGGTGAGAAGTGTATCATATTCTCCTAATAACCTCAGTCAGACTATTTTCTATAATTCACAATATCTGAAGTTGAACTAGGCAAATGAGGGTGTTAGATTTTATGCTATTTTTGATTCATAACTGGCTTTTTACACAATAATGATTACTTGTGTCTGTTGTAGTGTTAGCAATTAAAGCAATTAAAAGTTCGTAACTTACCAGAAGAAGACATGTGCAATGAAGAAATATTCAATACCAATGCTTTTAGGAGGAAGGTAAGATGTTTCAATTTACATCTTGTAAATGTGTGTATTCAGGTCATCGTTTCTGACCTACACCTTGCACAGTGACACTGTGTCCCCCAGTACTGCAAAGAAAATAATAGTTGTAGCCTATTAATAATTTATCTAAGAAACAGCAAACCCCCAGCCAACTTCAACTTTGCACTGACACCAATTTTTCTTTCAGGTCCCACACTCCTTCAACTCTAATTGTGCTGGCAAAAGGAAGGATACAGAGGTGAAAAACACACCACACTCTCAAGATTGTATCTGAAAAAGAACCTAAAACCATCAAACTAACAGCATTTTTTATCTTTATAATTTAACTTGCCCACTCTCTTGCAGATAGAAAAACATTTTCTAGGACTCACTTATACAATACATTTTGTTTAACTACTTTTGTTAAACTTGTAATAAGAACATTTAAATTGAAAAAATCTTCATTTGCAGCCTTACTATATATCTTAAAAATGGGATAATTTCAGCTACTTGTCTTTATTTTAAGAAAAAAAGAGAGTAACTGTATCCTCCAGCAACGCGTACAGTATGTGCAGAATTTCCCAACATGTTCAGGAAGCCAAAAGTCAATGAGCAGTGAACTGAACAAATCCCTGGCTGCTAGCAGCAATATTACCTGATGTTATTAACACTGTCATGTGAGAGCGGGGGCAGCACCAGAGGGTTATATGTGACCAAATCCAACATGCTACGTGTAACATTTTCAGATGAATGGCAGCCCTATACTACAACAGAAAACCTTCCCAAAAAGATTTCATCTCAGTTCACGGCCTTTTTGCTGCTCACGGTTGCCAAGTGATTTAACACAACGGTGATTCAACCTATTCCCCGCTCATGAAAGCTTTTATGTTTGCTGTTTTAAACGCTCAGTGCCCAGCGCTATAGGTCATCCCAGGGAAAAACCCTCTGGTGCACAGGAAGTGATGCATTTTATATTTCCAGCAGCAGCAGTTTTATTTGGAATAAACAGAAGGATAAAAGATGGCGCTGGAAACATTTTGATTGAGAGGAGATCTGTAGGAAGTGCAGCACAAGAGCACCACAGCATGGATAGCTTACTGTAGCGCCAAATAACTCTCACTGATCAACAACAGTTGTAAAAATGGTTTGTGTTGTTTCATCCACAAAGGTATAAGCGCAGTATTTGAACCTTCATTTCAAACACAAACCACTTGACCTCTCACGTCTATTCTTTGAGATATGCTGTCAAAACAAAAGCACCACAAATGATGATTAAAGTGCAGCAATAATACAGTGTTTGCTATGATGAGATTTAGTAGAATAAATGTATTTACTTTATCCTCCATGGAGAAATACAGCATGCATAATACAGTACAGAAAACCTAGCTCCAGGTTATGCCTCTCATGTATTACTGTTACACAGAGTCAGAGCTAAGCACCAGATTTTCAAGAAGAAAAAAAAACATTTTTAGACAATGATTTCCACTCTGCTGAAGGTATTTCCAGAATCCTTAAAGACTCTAAAGCATCTGGATAAGGAAATGTCTGTTGCAAATTGTGACTGCTTTTCCTAATCCAGTTAGAAATAACATGTTCATGCTCTGATGTACATGTGTCATTTTGTATCAAAATATAAAATAATGTTAAGAATCATCACTATATAATAATATAAAAGATTTTTATAATTGTGATTTACAATGTAGAAGCTATGAATTATTTTCCTATAGCTATATTATCTTTGGGTTTGTGCTCTAAATGTAATAGTGACACACAAAAGGCACATACTGGGGTAAAACAGTAACAATTGGACATTTACGCAACTTTACTACAACCCAGTCATAAAATGAACTGTAATATTCTGTATATGTATTCAAAGAGATTATATAGGACAAAACCAGGGACATGAAAAAACATAAATTGAAGAAAAAATAAAAAGAGTAAGTGAGTGTCTGAATCTCTCCTGGATGGATGAACACAGATTTTTTTTAAACATACAATATTTCCTCATAAGCCATCAAGTCATTAGCGTGTCTCTTACTTATCCTGTAGTTGTGCTTCTAACTTTCTGCAGTTATCCCCTGGCTTCTAGTGTGCAGTCACTGGCCCCACCACTGGGGTTGTATTAATAAATTGACATAACTTGACAATTAGGATGAGATCTGGTGACTGTGAAGGCCACAGCATATGATTTACAACATGTTTATACTCATCAAAACCTTTGATGGGTCCTGTTAATGCATATAAACATCAGCACTCGTTTAAGATTTTACTTAAATTTTCCATTCATAAGTAACTTTCAAAGTCAAAAGCTCTTACACATGACTTAGACTGAACTATTTCCAAAGTAGCTACAATACAAATTGATAGAAGAACATGTTTTTACTATCAAACTACACCTAAATTTGAACAATAATAAAGAGACACATCTATTGTGCAGGAGGAAGCGACACCAATTTCTCCACTAACAAAAGCCTTAATAGACTAAAACGCAGTGCAGTCTCATTTTATCATCATGCAGCTTTTGCAACTTGAGGCATTGTTGTAATTTTAAAAATTGTATAAGCCACATAATGGCAACACTTACTTTTCTGTGGCATAAAAACGTCCTCCCTCCTTACTTAAACTTGCTCTTTCTAAAATGTTCTGGTATTTGCTGAAGGCCGTTCTGTGTTATTTTAGAAAACCAGTAAGTAAAACAGATGCAGACAAGCAGATTTTGGAGGGGAAGCGAGTAAATTACAACACTTCATCACTAAATCGCTCCTGGAATAAGTTGGACATCACAGATTGATGATACAAAAGAGTGTAAGCATAATGAGGGGGGATTGATGGTTGGAAGCACCTGCTTAAGGGCACCAGTGCATCTGCCATCCTCGTCCTGCAGGACACAGCATCAGCGCACGAATTTCAGCTCTGGCGTCGTGGCATCACTCACTTAAATGAAGCCTGTCGGTATATCGACAACAGGGAGAACAATAATGAGACAGCACATTATTGCAATGTTCTGGTGGCAAGTGACACAGACCGGAGATGCTGCTAACAGATGTTAAAATGAGGAGATGGAACCAAAAACAACTATTTTTACAGGGCAGCAGATTGCTGAGGCTGATTTCCACATGTATACATGCAGGAAAAAGCATCATCTCTCTCTGGAGCTAAATTCTTCTCTTTTAGTCTTAATAAAATCCTGGCAGATACTTCTCTCTCTCTGCTGCCTCTGGGTAAAGAAGTATACAGAAAAGGAGGCCAGCCCACTCTCATCAGCACTTTTTGCAAATGTGCAATTACATTGTCAACAAGAGCTTAAACTCGCCTACCACCTTTTAAATAATGACTATAGTTTAACATTTAGTTCTATCCATCATTTTGGAGCAGGTGTCACTTTTTTTCTGGCCATTTTAACACAGGGCTTTGGTTTTATTATGCAGACTAATTCTACATTGAAATATGTTTTATCATTTGGCAGTTTAATTTGTATTAGTGACAGATCGCTACTTTACTGTGTGAGCAGAGACGAAAGAAATAGCGTGTCCTGCTGTGCGTGTTTTATAACAAGTTCATTCAGTTCATTGTTCTCAGAAAATGAAAATGTGACGTTACCTAAATTTTCCAGGTCTAAGAGCAGACTTTATAGCTATTTGAACAGAACTATAACATACGTTTCATTTAAAAGCAAAACCACAGTCTCACTGTGACCTGTCGGAAAGGCTCATTCATAAACTTGTTTCAGTTCAGTCTTCATAATAAATGTCCACATTATACAGCTTAAACGACTTCCAGATTTACAATTATCAGCGTAACGGTCTAATATTACACTAGGAACAGTAGAAATAATGTTCTTTAAAATACAAATTCAGATTAGCTACTGTACTAAGAGCCATCATATTTGCAGATGATTATATCTACAATGCCCTGTTCAATTTTCAGCCATTATCTATTATTGAAAAGGTGCTAATTGTCAGCCATCTCCTTAAAATGACTCACATACTGTAGTTTGTACAAAGCCGCTGCTTTAGAAAGAATATATTAACCTAATCATAGAACAGTGATTGAAAGCTGATTGCCATCATTTGGACTATACATACATCCAGGATGTCAGCAGATAATATTAAAGATTTTTAAGACCTCCTTGCCATCAAAGAAGCTCAATTTGTTCCAGACAAATCAAGCAGTTTTCAGAGTTTTCCTTTCCTTTTTTTCTGGAGGTCAGTACACCAACCAGTCATACAGGCTGGTGTACTGACCTCCAGAGAGATGAGGATTTAGAACAGGACCTTTCCAGGTCAGTATAAAAAAAATTGCTTTAAGTTGACTTTTGGCAAGAGACAAGAGCATATCTATATACTGTATCTCTACATGGCACCCAGAAACTACCAAGAACTCTGGAGCTGAAATATAGCAGCTGATCAATTTAGTTTATTGATTAAAAATTATCAAGCAAACAATTTGATAGCTGATTAATCATTTAAGCCATTGTTTGAGCCAAAAAATGGCAGCTGCTTCCAGTTATCAAATGTTAAATGTTAATATTTGCTAGTTTTCTCTGACAGGTGAGAGAAAACAGGCTATTTAAATGTCTTAACGTGGACTTTAGAGAACAATGAAATGTGTTTTTCACTATTTTCTAATAATCTATAAAGAAAATAATTATCAGACCTCAGTGATAATGAAAGTAATTGTTGGTTGCAGCCTTTCAGTTCTTCTATGATGGAATAATACTACCTTGTCCAAGGTTTCTGAGTTAATTACTTGACCCCCCCAGAAAAAAACAGTTTGATAAACATTTTACAACAATGCCGTCAATATAAATTAAAGCATTTAAAGTCTTAAACCTAGATTTTGACATATCTCTCTTCTAGTAGGCTTGTTGAAACTGCACTTAATCACATTTAGACAGAAATAGAGTAAAACCTTGGGCTTCTTGTGCCTCTGAAGGGCACACAGGCAACTTTACTCTATTGTTGAAAATTCCGAGTATATTTTAAGTTTTGCCTTCAAAACTTCCCTAATATATGTTTGTATCACTCTCAGCTTTTAATCTCATCAGACTGCAAGCATGTCCAGAGTACTGTAAAGAGACAGTGTCACGTTGCCTTAATCCTCATATTAGAAAACCTGGGAGCTAAATTACCTGATAACTGTCAGAGCCATTAACAAAAATACTGAATAAACATCAGCAGTGACAAACAGGCACCGGCCTATGCTAAGTAGGAGCTGGGTGACGAACCAACTGATGTTCATGTTGAGCCAAAAATAAAACACAACAAACACGCCTGAGCAACAAACACTACTGCCGATCTAGAGGCAACTGTGCACAATACAGGGATACTGCAAACACATACACACAAATGGATTCTAGTGAGTCAATAATGTATTTAAAAGATATTTATTTTTGCAGTTATAAAATTCAAACTGGGTAGAAAAAATATTTTTTCAAACATGTACCTCATTAACAAGATAGTGAGCATTGTACCATAGATATGAAATGAAGATACTAGTTTTAAAGTGATATTTCATGTTCTTATTTTTATATGCTACACATATTCTCATGTGTTCTGACCCAATACTAGCTGTTCCAGGTGTCAGTGTTCAGATATTGTCTCCTCCCTCATCGTCCCACTGCAAACTCTTCCAACAAACAGATAAAACTGGGGCAAAGGAGTGTTCCATCTATTTCTTTCCCTCCCAGATTTGTGTTTTGTGCTTTTTGAGATGCAATTTTAGTTATTTTAAGCTATTTTCAAAGTGAAAATGAGTGCAGAAGACAGAAAATCAGAAAATCTGGAACAACAGTGCTGGTTCATACCTTAGGGCAGCCAGTCTGAAACCTGCCTCAAGAGAAATATCACTTTAGAAACAGGTACACAGTGTAAACAGCAGAATGCGTAAAAACTCTTGTAGCCCTGTAGACAAACGAAGATTTTTTTTTCCATACATTTACATTTTTACCAAGAAATAAAAGACAAAAAAGCTCCCTACTGCAGATTTTAAAAATCAGTCTTTGTCTTTTCATGGCCATAAAATCCTTTAGCTTAATTAAGTAAACATGTCAAGACATTTATTACTAAAATTGAGCAATTAAGATTGAAGATGTAGTGTAATTCTTTTCCATGTACAACACAGAGTAGTGTAGCAAGTGACAACCGCGATACGCTCGTTTTGCCCACCATTTGTGAGCAGCGACTAATCCTCAATTTACACCACTGCTGTAAAAAGGGAATTAATTCCGACTTTGAGAAGATGAAATTTTGAGCACTCAGCTGTGAAAAGCCACTTCAGACGTCTACCTTTTGGTCCACATGCATCCACTATATCATATGTACACCTTTGTTTACGCTATAAGACTGAAGGTGCAAAAATAAATGAAATATATAGGGTCATTTTTTTAATGGCGATCTGTATACAAACCCATTATTCAGTAACAGATAAAACATACATAAGGTTATAATTAACATATTCACATTCTTTGTCAATTAAAAGCATTTCCATTGGATATGTGGACTCCAAACTGTCTAACACTGATTTTAACAAGAAAAAATTAAGTTTCAGTCTATAGTAGCGGAAAGAGTTCAGCACCAAACGTGCTTTTGTTGAGTTAAGACGGAACCTGACAAAATCCCTCCAGGCAGGTTCAATGTTTCCCACTGAATCGTGTCAGTTCGTAAAAACATAACAGCTCCTGAGCAGGACTTCATTTCCCACGTCGCCGGTCTATTTCCATTGCACTCCAACGCTCACCGGCTCCCATTTCCCCGAGCCTTGTGAATGCGTTTGGCTGGCTACACACTGCTCGCTTGAGACAGAAAGCAAAGGGGAGAGCCGTGATTGGTCGAGAGTCAACCTCACTCAGTAAAACTGGTTAAAAAATGACGTCGTGTGCGTCGCCGTTAGGCCGCAGCCTGTTCGCCACAGGTGGGAGAGGCTTCTTGTAAAATTCTGTGGAGGGGAGGAGAAAAGGTTTGGCTGTGTTAGCACAGTACATCCATCGAGGCCTGAAGAAAACACACAACCACTGTTGATTAACACTATGACAAAGTAAAAAAGAAAAAGACAAGTAGAAGATGCAGTGATGGGTAGACTGGGGGAGAATGTGGATGAATACACAGACAAGCCATTGAGTTGATAAAGATCCGCAGCCATGAAGGATCCACACACATTCAAACACATGCCTGGTGGGATGCAGGACAAGAAAAAGACAGTGATGTGGCTCTGTGATACTAATTAATAGTCAGCACACATCTCAAGGCAGAGTTCAATGTTTCCTCTGCAACACCACATGGAGAAATGTAGCACCAATGCTGTGAAGCAAACAAGTCCACCAGAATCCTCCTCAGAAAAACTAATATTACAAAACTAAAGTATTTGTATTTTTACATAAGAAAAAAAAACAGTAAAGCCTGAGGTAGAACTGTAACATGTGGATCCAAATGACAGGTTAGTACAGAGAAGAAACACGGATTCATTGCCATGATAGTTAGTGAATAGGTTAATCCACATAAAGAATGAGTTAGTGAGAAAGTGAATGGCTGATTTGACTATATAACAAAGGACGTAATGCATGAAATTGAACACTCTTGTTTAGTGAGGGACGAAGCATAACCAGACTTCACATGCAGCTTTACCAGAGTGTCTCAAGTCCCCAAGAGGCTCTAGTTTCGGCAGTCTAGAGACTTTTGGTGTAGCCCATCCCACTAAAAATATAAAATTAACACACATTAGTTCACTAACACACATTAAATCAAAACAAAGGTGGAAAATCCTAAAAAAACACAAATCAGAGTAGCGCTCAGATGCTGGTCAGACAATCTATATCTAGACAGGGACATTGGCTATCTGCTGGATAACAACCTTATCAAAGACAAATCACTGTCATTGTTATCATCAAACAGTTCAACATCACTGTCCTACTATTTCATTATTGGTTAAGTTAAGAAATGTTTACATTAATAGCAGTTTAGCACAGCTCTGATGAGACTGAAACAATCAGTACACAGTTAAATTTAGATAATATGTGTAATATGAAAGTGTAAAGTGTGAATTTAATCAACTCAGAAACTATAAAACTAAGACAGATCTTCTACTCAAGGGGAAAATGTCAAGTGACGACAGCTCCTGACTGACCTGGGGGGGGTGGAGGAGTCGGGCTCTCTGGGGGCCCGTCCTCTGTCCTCAGCGGGTCCACCCGGTGCTTCCTCTTCAGGTGCAGCTTCCTCGTCTTCTTCTTGCTTTGCTCACCTGCTGAGGCTGAACGTACGGGGACATTTTAAGCATTAAGAGCGCGGTGTTGCAGCTCCTTTAGATTAAATCAGCAACCGGTGGTCTCTGCTTGCATTCTCCCTTCATCTTTCATCACTTGAGAACATTTTATGATAATTAACGGGTAATTATATTCTTGATATGTCATTGTATTTTTCAGATGTGCTTAGTGAACCTGCTTAATTTGACTCAGTAGATCTTTTATTTTTTTAAATATCTTATATAATAATGTGTTGCGGTCTCTGGGTGTTTAATCGTTCTGAAAACAGATTTAATATCTTGCTTTCTGTTTATCAACAAGCCCCCGACTTTCTTCCCATATGATGCAAAGCTGAGCCACAAGCTGTGAGCAAAGCCCCTTCAAAGACTCCCTCTGCTCTCACATCCCGACGGATAATCTTTATTTTGCTTTTTTTTCTCCCCATTTTACTTCTAAATAAATATCCTGGCAAAAAGAACATTTTATAATTCTTGAATTATTTGGCAAGTGATTAAAATCATGGTGTTATCCAATCAGGAAGCACATATGTGACAGCTATTCATAAATCTATATAGTTACAGTATAAACTAGACTAGAAAATTTGAGATCTGTCACTCACGTGAACTGGTATTTTCTGGCGTCTGTCTAGTATCATCTGGTTCTTCATCATTGTCCTCCTCATACTCCTCTTCCTCTTGATCACCATCTGCCTTCGGGCTGTTGGTTCTGACCTCCTGCAGCTCTCTTGGCCTCTTCCTCTCCTTTTCTTTATCATCGATCTGAAGATAAACAAAACATAAAAGCCAAAAGCTGTCATTCCTGAGCTCTTTGAAATATACTGAAACTTAAAACAATATAATACACCAGCAGCTACACACACCTCAGAGATCACGTCTCCTATTGGCTGGAAAGGGCTGGGCATGTTCTCATCATCAGGCTCCTCTTCGTGGATCAGCCTGCCTTCTTGTTCTTCCTCTTCTCGCTCCTTTCGTTCTCTGTGGACAGAATACGATGTCAGCATTTCAGTTTCATGATACACACCTCCTGGGTGACCATGTTGCATTTACAAAAATTAATCTGAGATCACATTACATTACAGTGTGCATTTGTAGAAATTGGTATTTCGACTCCTTAGAGGGAGCTCCTTTAGAATAAATGTGATATTTCAGTATCAGAAAGCAACAGTCCTGTCCTCCTTTCCATCACTTCTCCTCACCTCTCTTCTCGTATCTGTCGTACTCTCTCTGCCCGCTCCTTCTTGTCCTGCTCCTCCTGAGCTCGCTGCTCCGCCGTGTCCTTCTGCACGCGCTCAGTAATGGCCTCGTAATCTTTGGCAATGTTGCTAAGGAGCCAGTTCAGCCCCTTCTTGATCGACTTGTCCACCTTTTTGCCATAGCCCAGGACTGCAGAGCACGGCTCCTGGGATGGAAATACAAATTGACAGATGACACCTCGTACAGTAATTTAAAAACTATACAACACTGAGAAGTACAAACTTAATTATGGGGTTTTGCAAGATACTTTGGGTCAAAACAGCCACTAACTACATGCGCTCTTAAGCTGAATAAGAAAGAACTGTTCTCACAAACCAACCAATGCTCATTGTCTATTTATGGGTGAAACCACAGTTAAAAGCCCTGAATGCCACTCAAGTCCTATTCTACAACAGGTGCACAAACACTTACAATCTGACAGAGACACTTGTTCTCGTTAACAAGCTTCTCTAACGACAGGTTCTCGATGATGTCTGCTTCAGCCAGGGCTCCCTCCTGGTCCTGTTTGTTGGCGAGCCTGAAGCCAGAGGGGAATTAAGAGATATTTATGAGTGATGTTGTGGGGAAAAAAGCTACGTCAACAAATACATTTTGCTCTCCGTCTCCTGTTATTACACACGCTCTAGTTTCAACCAATTCCTTGTCTAGTCTATGGAGAGAAAGGACACTTAAAGTCTTCGTAAGGTGCACAGTTATAATCACTGGAAATGTTATGGAAATGTGACTCTGTCCTGATTGTGGCTGATTGGAACACACTCTGCATACCTGGAAATATACTTTAGAATCTCTGAGCCCAAACCTGTGCAGTGTGTCCTGATTACTGATTAAGCAGACACTACCTGGAATCAGCTTGCAGCGCACGTATTTAGCAACAAATTGGACCAAGGACTCAGACTCTTAGGCCAGGCAATTTCTCCATTATCTCCCCATCTTTTACACCTCACCTTCTGGGATCTCAGAAGCCAGTCTGTTTTTTTTAAAGGCCTACACACACTCTGTCCTCCTCACACATTTTCAATATAAAAGTTTTATTTATTTATATATTTATTTAAGCGTGTGTTGAAGTATGACTTCCCCGGGCGACAGAGCACTTACACTAGCACAGGTTTGCCTGCGATTCGCGGATGCTGAAGGACCTCAGCCATAGTCTCCCGTGTCTCCTGGATCCGCTGGGCATCACTAGAGTCCACCACAAACACCACACCATGTGACTCGGAGTAGTAGTTTTTCCAGATGCCCCGGATTCTCTTCCCGCCACCAAGGTCGAAGATAGTCACCTCAAATTTACCCTGTTTCAGGTCAACCTTAGAAAAGCCGACTGTAGGAGCCACATCCTGGGGATTGTCTGAGAGAAAAGTAAAAGCAAGAAAGATAAAAAGTAAGTGAGGTTGTAAAAAATATTTTTTTAAATTGAATAAATCATTCCATAAATTATTTCCCTATTATTAGCAAAACGTTCTGACCTCCTTGGATTCCTCGTACTGTGGCTGTCTTCCCTGCATTATCTAGTCCCACCATCACCAGAGTCACTTTCCTGTAAGATAAGAAGGGAAAAAATGAATCCATATGTACATAAACATCACTACTTTATCCCCCCAGAAGTCCAGATGAGAAGCAAGGCATCTGATGCTGCCTATTGTTCCCTGCATATACATGTGCAATAACTGAGCTAAATAAGCTACCTGGCATTAGCTCTCATGACGCATCAGGGGGTACAGATAAGCCATTTAATAATCTGAATGACCAGCACAATGAGAGATCTCTGCAGCAGATGGAGTGAGTCAGCAACGGTCACGTGGTCAACTAACACAAAAAACAAAACCCATAGTTCATATATTGGCTCACTATTGATATCATGTTTAAAAGACAACATTGGTCCTAATGTTGTTGTTTTTTTACTTCACTGAAGCAACAGGTTAAATTATATGATCTTGTTTTTAAATCCTTCTAAGTGCTGTAACACAGCTGCAGTTTTAATGAGACTTACATACTGCTTTTGCTGTAAGCCAATATGAATGTTTAAAAAAAACATGTTTTCCTAGGAGAAACATAGGCAAACAAAGGAACAGATGTACAATCAGTCATCTCTGCAGCATGCACACCTGAGAGCAAGACGGGAGGGTAACAACATTCACCACCAAGGTTTTCAGTAATCCAGATATGTTACTTAGTTACTTGTGAAATGGCAACTTTAATATGCAAATGTAAATTTTTTCTGAACGCAAAGCAAAATATGCACCACATTTGCTTAAACAGAGACATAATTACACAATGACTACATTTAAATGTTTGACAAACAATTGCTGAGAACCTGGAGTCAGTTCTTGAACGTAACCTCCAAAGAAAAATAAATAACAAAAGCACCACAACACAAAACAAAAAAGAACAGAGTAAACACACACTAAAAAAGAGAAAAGTGCAAGGACCTACAGAAAAGATGCACATGAAACTATATCATACACACAAATGCACCCGTCATTGTCTCTAGCTGCATACTTAACTTTGAGACTTGCGCAGAAAAGACATCAACCGCACTATCCATCTAACTGTCCTCTGCCAAGTGGCCTTCATCGAGAGGAGCCCCTTAATGTAAACCTCCAAAAAGGTACGACCCTCTCAGCTCCCTGTCTGCTAACCCATAACCCCGTATCCTCGCTGCTACAAACCCCTCACGGCAACAGGTCAAATGGAAGAGACTCACTGAACAAACCTGGTTGTGGGATTAGGAGAGGATTTATGACTAAATCCAATGGATCAGATGCCTCACACTTACCACACGGGTTAAGCACTGTCAATTAAATTGTTTTCCTGGTGCTTCACACTCAGTGTTTTACATACTCTGTATCCATGGTGCTTCACAACAAAACAATACTTGCAGTATGTTCAGTAAAAGTACAGCTCCAAAGAGACACAACGTGCTATTTCTAATACAAGAACACATGAGAACTACATGACACAATTATTTTCAGCATAAGTTAATGTATTGTCTCAATATTTCAATTTATTCGATGGTCAATAAAATGTTATTTAAAAGTGATACATGTCCACTGCAATTTCTCAGAGCTCAATGATACATCTTTAAATGTCCTTTTTTGTTTGATTAACAGTCAACCACCTAAAAATAATGTCTTTAATGAAGTAAACATCCAACTGACTTATCCATCAATCAAGATGTTGCAGCTATAATAGTGTGTGTAAATGGGTACATGAATCCTTATAACCTACTATGTAGTATATCATTCACTCAAGAAACTTGTTTCACACATTATTTTACAAGAATTTGTCTTTGTCATTACAAGACAAAAATGTTTACAATGTGCAGTTAATGCCCTTTAAAAAAGAGTCAAAATAAGTGCTTTCTTAGCATTTATTTGGCTGTAATTGTACAAGAAAATTAAATTGTGTCATATTTGTTGCTTAGATAACCACTGTATCTCTAAAGACAAACTAAGATTTAATGATTGTATTAATATTTGTGATCTTTCAGTGATTATAGAGTCCACTATTTTAATATGTAGTGGTAAAAAGTCAGACGTTATAATAATGAACTGATTTGAACCAGTGAAGTGAGATGGACTGAAAACATCAAATCTCCTTCCTGCTAAACCACTGAAACAAACTGATTGCAGCTAAGTTTGATTTGGAAAGTGAAATGTGGAGACTTCATTATGACTTAACTTACCTTGCGGGCTCTCGCCAACGTTTCAGCCAGTTGCAGCAATTCGCCATCAGGCTAAACATCGCAGTCCGAGTCCAGATGACTGCAATCAAGTGATCATCTAGCCAGGAGCGTTTAACCAGCTGGTCGATTCTTAACCTAAACAAGCTAGCTGCATAGCGAGATAACTCATACAGGCATCAACGTTAGGAGCTTTCAAAGGGTGAGACCGATTAATCAAGTTGCAGCCAGCATGTCTTATCGATAAAAGTTATTTCAGACAATATCGATTTCCAGATATGCAAAATCTGTGTCCCGTTACCCAAGGTTATCTAAAGCTAATGTAGCTAGCGATAACGGTGGCTTATTAACTCGCTTATTGTCTGTCTCAGCACATGAGTGAGCTTGTTACCATATAAATGAAAGTCGCGCTCGCCAATAAAATAAACATTTTTCTAAAAAATACCCTGATGCAACTACATTTAGCATTTTACCCAAGATAAATTAGCTACTTAGCATTAGCCGATCTTTAGCTGCCTGCTTTGTTTACGCCGTCTTTTCTGCTGCTAGGTTGCGGACGTGCTTACGTCACCTCGCGTAATCAACAAATCAGCGTCGTAACCAAGGAGATGCTTGGGGAGCAACACTACTGTAAATAAGTACAATTTGAAGTAGTACTTTCACTTAAATATTGCCATTTTATACTACCTCAGTGCATCTCAGAAACCAATGTTATACTTTTTACTGCATTTTTACTGTAGATACAGCAATTATTACAAATTAACATTAGCATATTAAGATTTTACACAAAGAAAAACATGATAAGCAGAGAAAATAGGCTACTATATGTTGTTTAAAATTAAAGCAGCGATTTCTTAGGTTTTTATATTGTGACCTTTTGCAAAGAAGCAATTAAAAAAAAATTTTTGTTAATGAGTATTTTACTGGCAGAATGAGTTGTTTTATATTATTACATTTAATTTTTACATTGAATTGCATATCAAAATCTGAATCAGATTTATTCGCCAAGTATAGGTAAAAGGAATTCAACACGGTCAAGTCTCAACAGAAAACACAACAGAAACAACTGCAAAAGTAGGCCTATTAATAACAAACTAAAATACTAATAATGATGATAATAACATAGATGTGAATATAACAGTGCTGGCTACAGGATTATTCAGATTTTGTGTGGATGGGTCAAAATTTATAAAACGCTAAACAGTTATGTCTAGTTGTGTCTCCTGTCTTTGATTTGTTAAATAAAAAAATAATTAAAAAATACTAATTTAAATACCTGTTTGTGTGCTAAAGAAGTAATTTTTCAGTATGTCACTGTGAACCTCAGCATGGACCCAAGTGTATTTAAATTAAATTTAATTACTTCGACCTCAACCAGCTGCAGCAGTAAAGCACTGAATACTTCTTCCACAAATACCTATAGCTGTAATACTAACAATAATACTACATTATTTATCAAACATCAGTACTCAGAGGGTTTTTTTTACTATCTTGAAGACCTGTATACACCAAATTATAATTCTTACAATAAATCCTCACCATGGACCTGAAATATCCCCATTTACTTGTCAACTTTGGCATTTAAATCTTCTTGCAACCAGGTAAAAATATACAATGCATATTGAGTATAATGAAAGTGTGTGAGCTAATGTAGCTGGATGAGGGAGAAGATCATCTAAAGTGGCACATATAGAAAAACAAGACATAAGGAAAATAACTGAAATCATAAATAGTCCTATAGCAACTGTATTTATCGTTAAATGTCAAGAAATAAGAGTGAATAATGAGTGGACATGACAGACATTTGTCTTTTTCCCCCGTTCATCTTTCTTTCCACCAAAGTGAAAGGTACATTAGCTGGGCTGAGTCTGCAGACTGTTTTGATGTCACACTGAATGTCAAGTGTCTGTTAAGGCAAAGATGGATGCACTTTAATTCCTGAGTTATTGTCCCAGTTCATCTCCACAAGCGCTCACAGGAGAGTCTGCAGTCGGAGGAGCGAGGCCGGATGAATAAAGACTAACAGAGTCCATCAAGGGAAAGGTAATCTCGTCCTGAGGCAACTTGTATTTTATTTTTATGAGATGTATCTGCTGCTCACATTATGGCAGTAAGAACCTTAATTTGTTTACCCGGATCCGGTGAGGGTTCTGAAATTGGCGGAGTGGACAGTAATGAAGCCGTTGTCCTTCTGGCTCCAATTTTACCTGATTATTACAGAGGTGCTCACCCCGTGAAGCCTTTAGTGTAATTATTTTTTATGTTTTCCTCTGCTATGACAACGTTATTGTTTTATGGCCTTGGTTATATTTCTGTTTGTTAAGTGGATTTTAATGGAGCCAACATTTAAATCTCCCTTTTATTATAGATGATTGCAGCAGTTATTGAATATCAGTTCACATAGTTTACAGCGCTCTCTACAAAGCCCATGTGTAATTTATTAGTAGTTCATCGTTGGGAATACATATAGGATTATTTTGTCCTCCACAGTTTGTTATTTCAATCTAGTACAACAACAATAACATTGCTACTAGAATGACTACTGCTACTTCTAATAATAATAATGATAATAAAAGTTAGAATATCAGGCTTCCACGAGAATGCTCATCCAACTTTTGGCACATTTAACTAGGTACAGTACATTAACTGCATAATAACAATAAAATAATAATATAAAAATATTTAACTGGCAAAAAATACAAATGATAATTTAGTAAAATAACATAATAATAATAAATATTATAATAATTACCACCACTACAATTATATTTTAAATAATCTTTCTTCTAAATGTGACTAATATTGTACATAGTTGAAAAAATAGTATATTTCCCAGTTATTATCATGTAATATATAATATATAAATCATAGTAATACATAATATAACATAAAAGAGCATAACATAACACAACACAGATTAACATAAACTTACCAACATAAAAATAAATAAATCATAGATTTAATTTAGGCAAAATAATTATAAAACATATTTATTGGATATTATAAATGCATTACAATTAAATGTACTACATAGTTACTAATTTAAAGTAATAAAATAATTTATTTTATAATAATACAACCTATTTTATAAGCCGATTACTGCGCATGCTCCAGGTCACTTCCGCAGTGTGCAGCTTCTGCAGCCAGGCCCTAGTCCCTCGTTATGCTCGTTCCTATGTTACTGAGCCTCATCACCGTCATGGTAAGACTGAACTGTCGTTTTTAGGTGAACAACAGGAGCCGTGTTTCGCCTGTTATCATCCCCGCTGTCCGCTGTTTGTAGTTATAGATCAGCGATGACAGTATTTATCAGGTACTTTTAAGAGCAGCTGTACTGTAATTGATGCTTAATATTCTCAGGTGCGGTGTGTTGTCCTCTTTACGCGTGCAAACATTTAACATTACCACTTAAGTACTGTAGGCCTAATTACAGTTTTCTTGAGGTGTTCGTTATTTTATGCTACTTTATACTTGTGCTCTTACACTTGTTTACTGTGCTGCATTAATGTGACAGACGTACTAGTTACCAGAAATTCTGCAGATTCAGACGAATAGTCAGTAAAATTATGAAAAAATAAGTGATAATGTATTGATTCCCAGTGGAAAAATCACCTTATTAAGCGATGTACAACACATATAGCCCCATCCCTACTAAGAAGAGCAACATTAGTGCATCACAAATGATTAATCACTAATTATAATGCCATAACATAGACTAGCATAAATTATAATGAAATGGTACATTTTACTTTACGGTAGGAGTACTTACTTTGATTTTTCAAGTATATCTTGATGCTAATAATTTTCCAGTTGTGACAGAGTATTTCTACACTGTGGTATTGCTCCTTTGTTAAAATATCTGAGTATATCACTGTCTGTGTGATTAGTGTGCAAACAGTGTATCTGTGTGCTTTAGTGAACTTAAGACAACATTGTCTTTCAGTGATTGTCCCTCACGATGAATTATTCAGCTAAGAACGAAGTCAAAAGAGCTTCAGTCAGAGCAGGACGTAAGGCTGCAGAGACGTGTGTGCATCTTAAACACCAAGACAATCTGACCAGAGCCAGCGGAAAGATAAATGGCACTGAAAACTATATTTACTCTTTATAACTACTATTTAGCAGACAGCAATTTCTCTATATAGAAAAGCTGCATCTACATGTAGCAGCATTTTAGTCAAGCAGATGTTAACATATACTGGATATTTTACTAGATACAGGCAAGAAAATTACTTTATTCTTTATATTCTGCAGCTAGCGTTTATTTTTTAGGTGGTTTAGTCTCTCATATATCCTTATATTGAGCACAAAGTGCACTCAAGTTGCATTCACGGTCTTCTGCCTTGCATTAGTCCACCAATGGTAAAACATTTTATTTAGCTACATGCCCGTTGCGTTAATTGTTTTATCTAGCTCATAATTCATTGGTCCAACAATCCACAATTTAAAGATGTTCAATGTTTGGAGGAGTTTTATTCACCCATTGATGTTTTCCAGTCTGCTTCTTCCGTTGCATTCCTATAAAACTATTTGTTCTGAAGGTGTACTGTCAAAGAAGCAGTTTCACAAGTTTTCTCTAAAAACATAGGTTGATACATCAAAATGAGACTAGAAATCTGAGCCAGTGAAAACATGGTGGCAAGCTGCTCATCCAGGTGGATTTACATAATGAGATGACTCCTTCTTTGGTATATTTCACAGGTGTTTCTGCCCTCCTGCGTCCAGATGACTCGTGTGTTCGTCTATGGCACCCTGAAGAGAGGGCAGCCGAACTACTTCCATATGTTTAACGACACCAATGGAACGGCCGAGTTCCTCGGCTTAGCGCTCACCACTGAGAAATATCCACTAGTGATCGCTGGCAAGTACAACATCCCTTTCCTCCTCAACATCCCCGGCCAGGGTCACAGAGTCCACGGAGAGATCTATAAAGTCGACGACAAGATGCTGAAATTCCTGGACGACTTTGAAAGCATTCCCACCATGTACCAGCGGACTGTGGTTAAACTGGAGGTGAAGGAGTGGGTCGGGAAGACCGAGGGAGAGGAGGTGCTGTCACCGGGAAACATCACAGAGGCGTCTGTGTACAGCACAACGACGTACCAGCCAGACTGGCCCTCGCTGCCCAACTACGAAAGCTACGACGCGTATGGAGATCACGGGCTCGAGTATATGACCAGAGAAGCACGGGACTGAGGAGAAGAGCAGATCCAGAAGTTTCCTTGTTTTCTACAAATCAATTTCTATATGTTGTCAGTTGAGCAGGTGGAGAAAATCACTCTTATGTCTAATTTGCACTTGATATTTAGTCCTGTCTGTGCAGAGTTCCTATTGATGTGAACATTTATGAAAACACATACAAAAATCTAATTAAAGAGGGAGGTAATTACAGTAGTAGTTAACACAGCGAGACACCGGAATAATAACTGTGTTTGTTGAAGTCAGTCTCACAACATTAAAAGTGAAAGCAGGAGGACGGACGTCACTGCACGGAGAGAAAATATTATTAAAGCAAATTGTGAAAGGAATTTGAAGGCAGCTTCAGTGTAGACGTTACTGATGCAGTCAGCATTGATTTTAACAGTGAAGCGCGGCATCGACTGAGCTTTTATGTCTTACAGTCCTGTTTCTCACATTCAGATAGTTAAGAGTATAATATAAATAGTGTAACTTCACAACACTTTGAAGCACCACACACATCCCAGGAGCAGTAGCTCTAGCAAAACAGGATTGTTTTAATTCTCTGACTCCTAAAATTCTCAAATCAGCTGTGAATCAGTCGGTAGATAGCATTAATTTAGTGATTGTCCCTGATTACACATGGAGAAATGTCGTTCATCATCTTTACACAACTTCCAGAGTGTCCTTAAACAAGACACTCCAGCTACTCAGTGATCTGCAATAATTACTTAATTAATAAAAACCTAAAATGAACCTAATAAGTAAATGCAGAATAAATCATGAGAGATCACAACATTTTTATGCATTTCATGTTTTGTCCTTATGTTGTGCTGTCTTAATCTAGGAGTCCAGATCAAGTTAGATAAAAAATAAAATACAAATTAAATCAGTTTTTGCTTTGTCTGTTTTCGTTCGTATGAACACAATCTTATCTCATTTTTATTTAAAATAGCAAAATCCAGAAGACCGGAGGAATAGAGAAGATATTTGGCAATGACCCAGTGAAATCTCTGTTGGCATTGGAAGCAGTTTTGAAGTGTTTTGAATTCAGTTTGTCCTTAAACGTTATAAAACTTACAGGAAAACAAGCACAACAAAAAAATAACATAGTAGAGTATAACATTTCACAGTGTATCAAAGTACTGTACAAAATGTTGCCTTACAAAAATGAAAAGATGTTTTCTAATTGTGACCAAACAAGCATCACATTTATATATAGATCATAAAAATGAAAAAATACCACGAGTCAGTTCACATGCACACACAGTTTTTTTAAATCCTGGTCTGGGTGCTGTTAAATAATGTAGATTTTTAAACCCTTTCACAAAGGAGCAGTTTAAGAGGAATATTTAGAATATTATAATTCACCAAAGGAATATCAGAAAGTGAAAAAGTTATGCTAAATGTTGCACAAACTTCACTTTCCCCAAATAATGCTGATAAATCCTGTGTTTTTCATTCAGGTTTATGATAAATATAAAATCCTACTTAAGGTAAACAGTGAAGTTGAAGGTGTGAACATTAAATCCATTTGTGCGTGCATATGAACAACACTCCGTGACTAAAACATAAATTTAAAACATAAAAAGCGAGACTTTCTGCTGCCAGATTGGGAAAAGTCAGCTTACATGATGAATAACGTGTTGGACTGTGATCAGAGCCTGTAGTCAGACACTAGTGGTGAAAACAGGAAGTGAAGTGGGAAGACCTCTGAGTGAAGGGTGTCAACTATTCAGAGATATTAATTAGTGTCTATTTGAGCACCGGCTGTGTGCAACATGATTCTGTGTTTACTAAAAGAGTCTTTTCTGTGTGATCTGAAGTCCAGATCTGAAGGAAACGGTTTCATCAGTAAAGGTCTTTTCTGGTGCTTGGCAGGGAGCGGCTGGCGGAGCAGGTGGCGCTGCGTATCACCTCCATCCACCTGGAGACACAAACATTTGGTTGGTGATATAAAACAAGTAAATCCCCCGTTTTTCCAGCCACTTTCTTTTTGTAAAGCAGTTATTTTTGTTGTTGTGGCATGCACACAACTATTCCCATACAAAGCTCCTATAGCAATTTCTGAACAAAATCAATTCAAATCATTTATAGAGAGAATTGAGTAGAATATAATAATGATAATGTGAAAGTGAAGCTGTATACCTACAGGATCTGGTGGAACTTAAGATTGTTTCACCAGACATGCCAACACTGAACTAAACATACTTTTAGATGCAGTGTCCACATACTCTAAGGAGATAGAAGTAGCCAGCATACTGTACCTTTCGAAAGTGTACTCGCTCTCTGATCTAAAGTAGTAGACGTGGGATTTAAAGTGGAGTTTGAAGACGTAATCTTTGTGGATGTTTTCTGACTCAGATGGGACGGTGACAGAGTAGCCCAGCAGGGGAAGGCTGGCCAGAGGGTAGTCGTCCTGCAGGCAAACGAGCCACAAGGACAGAAAAACCTCATCATTTATTAAATGTCACAATACAACAATCACCACTTACAGCTCAGTCAGTTAGATGTGTACAGATTTTTCCTTTATTCCAACTAGTTTCACCTCTACATAACTGCTAACATAACTTATTGTGGTGCTTTATGACTAACCTGGTGTGACTTGTAGAAGAAGAGGCTGAAGTTGGTGAAGACCACCCAGAGTTTCTGCCAACCATTACTGTTCTTAAACTTCCTCAGCAGGTTACCTGACAGCTGGTTCTGAAAACACAGAGGGGGAAGAGAAGAGCAGAGGAGACAGAGCAGTTCACTAAAAGACATAAACAAAACAGGGGAAGAGAAACACGGCTTTACATTATTTTCTATGCCCCTGCAAAACACTGACATACAGTAAAATCTGAGATCCACGTAACATGACAGCAAGAATAGTTTAGAAAGAAGCACATACAGTATAAGAGAACAATAACAATTAGCCTAAATCTATATATGACAACGACTGTATGGACTTTTCCATATTTAATTAGTTTGACAAAGAGGAGATTTCTACGTGGTTGATAGTGTAAAGCTTCAAGAGAATTTATGCAAAAAAAAGAGAAAAGTTTCCATATATAAGAGCGTTTAGCACCATTCAGGAAGATATTTATGAGGAAACTGAACAACTGAAAGTAATAAACGTAATAAAAGTAATAAATAAAATAAAGAGACGTTTTTTTAATATTTAACCTTAACATAATATAAAGTGTACAAATGCTGCACCCCTGTATAACTCTAACTCTATCTCTAGGACTAAATATTTGCAGAAATGCAGAATGTTTAAAGAACATAATCCACACTGCAGTTTCCTATACTTCCTCCAAAACATATTAGATAAAAAATAACTCAAGACTTGACAAATTCAATATATTACATGCACAGAATTTCCTCAGATTATTTTTTCAGCTATAATTCCCTAGATTTTATAGTATTACCATGGCTACTGTAATTTCTGGTGAATGTCCTTCATTCTCAGCAGCAGGGACTGTTGCAGTACCTCTCTGCTCCAGCAGGTGTCACTAAAGGACAGGCTGTGCGCCCTGTACCAGCAAGCCAGAGACGGAGACACGGCCCCCTGAAGTCTGCTGAGGGGCCTCACTGACTCACTGGCTGGACTATTGAACTCTAACAGTTTCAGGGTGGATGGACAAAGATGAAAAAAGACAGAGAAATGCAAAGAGAAGAGAGGAAATACACAGGATAGAGGCAGAGGAGAGAAAAGGACACAAACACAAACATTAAAAGAAAAGTAAGACAAAGGACATTGGATCAATGTTCCTTTGTCTGTGGAGAAGACAACAAGAGGTTCAGGAAAGACAAACATGCAGAGTCCAACACCCACAAGTCTCCACAGCTACAAAACCTGGAGTGAGATGTGTGGAGAGAGACGACGAGGAAGACACACAAACACAGCGCGGTACCTCCACAGCAACACTAAAGTCCACCATGGACACGCTGGTGTTGCGATGCCAGCAGACGTGCACGGTGGTGTTACCACGGTGACCCTGGCGCTCCAGAGACGAGCGCGAGCCGCAGAGCTCCTCCTCCGACTCCTGCTCGGCTCCACCGTCCTCCATCAGCTCTGGGGAACGACGGGCAGGTCAAATACACCGGTTAGCACAGAGTACTGAGCGCTGTTGTTCTGACATTAACATCATGGTGAGTTTCTATTGACGGGTTCATCTTTTCAATAAAATCTTATAATAAAACCCATCAGTCCTCCACCTTTGCACATACACATACATGCAGTGATTACAGTTTGAAAATACTCATCTTACTGACTGAATGACATATACTTTACTGATGAACTATTGCAACTATTATAACGATTTTAATGATAAAAAGATTCATATTCACTGTCAGCAGGATAAAATATGGTACACATAGTTATATGTTTAAGCTCTTTATCTGGATAAATAAAGCAAATACAGTGCATTTTAAGAATGAAGTTGTACCAAGCTATGATGCTTTTAGCTGACTTGCGTCATTCCCTGTCATCTCTTACAGTCATCTGTCTAATAAAGATTTTTTGGTACTGTCACTTTATTGTGTTTGATTTTCTGGTCTAAATACACAACACTAATGCCAGCCATCCCAGTTAACTGAGACACCAAAGTGCTGACGTGCATTGCTGCAATATAGGGCAGATGACAAACTGTTACAGTCGTTAACTGTTTTTGTTGAAGGACTGGTTGGTGACGGGTGGATTTCGCAGAAACAAGCTCAGCAACATGCTCAAGATTTTTTTGTTAAGAATCATTGCTTCATAAGCACCAAGTCAATAACTTTTTTATATGACTGGATATATTCCTCCAACTATCTGGCTTTAATTGCTGCATCCATACAAATAGTGACACTAAGTTTTTCATAACTGCAGATGAAGAAGCTCTTTCAAGTCAGCCTCTGCAAACAAAAAGAAGAATTTGCCCTTTTCTTTTGTTATTACTTGTAAGCCAATACCCGTTAAATGTTTGAGTAAAAACTGTACACGGCAGGTGATTTAGCTGAGGGACAATAGAGACGTCAAACCTGAGGTCAGCAGGTGGAGGTCTCATTGAACAGTGTGACAGGTGTTTTAGATAAAAAATTTGAAATAAAAGTAGAGGAGAAATAAGGAGTGACAGCTGGAGACTAGGTTTACATATATCAGGTGACATTAAAAATATGATGAAAGACCACCTGGAACAATTCAGTGAGATTACTCATGAGGTGCTGAAAGCAGTTGTCTGTTAAAGGGAAAAACGTGAGGGAATAAAATATCTTCCCTGCAGGTGGGAACTGCACAGTTGTGCCTGCAGGTAAGGGTTGATGCCTTTCCCTTAGAGAGAGATGGTGAAGTCCCTGTGCTCCAGGATCATGTCCGACAAATCCCATGTGGAAATTTTTCTAGGAATAGCTACAGTACTAGTAGTTTGTGACTCAGCTAGTTCACATTTCCTGTTCCCACAGGCTCCCTAACGGTCTTGCGATGCTTTGACGATGATGTCATGTTTATGCAGAAAGTATTAAGCAGGTCAGAGAAGGTGACATTTGTGTTTGACGGTTGAAATCCTGAAAATCAGTAAAAACAACTTAATGAAATTCTAGTCAAGTTTTAGTCAACACCTCTTCTAGATAAGACACTAAAGCAGAGTGCATATGAATGTGAATGAGCAAGGTACAGTGCTCCAGTAGATCTGCAGAGAGGTCAGCAGGTCAATCTTCTCTGTGAGAGTCTGACACTAACCTGAATATCACATTCATCAGTCCGTTAATATGTTGTGATTATTTTTAAATTCACCCACATGTGTTCTGTACATACAGTAGAGGACAGACTCACTGTTGTCAGAGGGGCTGGTGGAGAGCAGGTCAGTGTGTGGGCTGCTACTCTGCTCTGCCAGGTCAATCGCCATCCTGATGTCCTCCATCCACCGCTCCATCTCTGACGCACAGCTGCAGGGGTGGGGGTTCGTATTTAAAAGGGTGTCTTTATGTATCTGCATGATGTTGTGCTTAAACCCACTGAAGTGAAGTGAGCATAGTGAGCTCACCAAGTTCAACCAATAATTCATAATTAAGTCAACAATATGTTAAAGAGTCTCAATTTTACAGCATTTTACAGATAAAACATTATCATCCATGAATGAGTAACTGAATGGAAAATAGGTCACAGTCCAATTCAGAGGACATTTTTAATGAGGCTGACCTAATTAGAAATGTTATTCTTAGAAGCGCATATCTTCTATTCGCAATGGATGATTTGTTTCTTCTGTGAGAAATTCATTCACTTATTGGATGTCTTAGTTCTTGTGAAATTTCTATTTTCCCTTCATTCTTATTACAGAGCCTTTATTTTGTGATAATTTCTAAATTCTTGTTCTTATTATGGGCTGTTGCACAGTTAGTGTGTACCTGGCTGCCACCACCACAGACTGGCGCTGGCCAAACAAGGTGAACGAATGAGGGACTCCCCACTCCTCTTCACTTTCTCTGATCTGGAAAAACACACCAATGAACTTAAATACACACCACATTTACACACAAATCCTACTTGAGACGCTTTCTCAGGATTTGTTTAAACGTCAAACAATGCACGCTGGACAACATAACACATCTATTCTAGCACATGTAATTAAAAAAAGAAAATATGGTTACGTACCGTCATGCCAAAAAGAGGGAGCTGGCCATGAACTTTGAACTGGTTGGACGGAGTCATCCCTCGACTGGTGTACATCAGGGAATCACTGAACTGAGGGGAGGACGAACAGATAGAAAGAAATCAACATATCAACAGTAGATACAGTTTGTTTTCTTGAAAGTTGTAGAAAAAAAGGACAAGCTCATACCAGGAAGAACATTCTCTGCTGAAGACCCTTCCCTGATAGTTTACTGAGACAACCGAGCCTGATAAACTCCTGTAAGTTAAATTAGAACGACAGAGAGATAGTCACTGTTTTCATGGGTGATAAACTTAAAAACTGATGCAGTGACACAGTAACTTCACCATCACAGTGAATATATATAAAGACGCTAACCCTCCTGGGGTTGACGAGGATGTCGACGCCGGTCAGATCCTTCTTCAGCTCAAGAATCTTCTGGAAGTTCTCCATCTTCATCATGGTGCCCTGAAGCTGCAGCACAATCTCCGAGATGTCCGCCAGGGCCGCTTGAAAGGTGGTGGAGGAAGATGAAAATAATGATTAATAAAAAAAAAGACACGTGTACAAAAATACACACACACACACACACACAAGCTTGTACCTCTGCAGTCCCTGAAGTCATCGTGGGTGGGCGGGTAGTGCTTGCAGAGCCTCTCCAGGATGAGTTTGTAATGCAGCAGGCGGTGAAGAGGTCGCAGGAGGAAGATGTTGAAGGGCAGGTAGCAAACTCTCTGCTGCTCAAACTCCCGACACAGAGTCTCCACCTTCCGACTGGACCTGAGGAAGAAAGACAGAGGAGGGATGCAAATGTTAAAACTGCACCTACAACTGGTAAACACAGTACCGCAGTAACTTCTGGATCACTTGCAACTACTTACACTAAATTCTTGCCACAAACCTTTGCCACTTCCTTTTTTATAGCTGGCATAATGCACCTACCTACAGGCCCGTTCCAGTTCCACCAGGCACTCTGAATGTTTCTGGAGGTGAACTGTTAACTGCTGCAGATGCAAAAGTGAGAAGGAGAGTTACAACAAACCCCGAAAGACACAGGATACAACATAAATATTATAAACTAAAAGTGGGTTCTCTATAGTTTCGATATTTGTAATCCAAATCTCACATGGGTGTAGTTAAAAATGAAAACAATTGAGACATTTTTACCCTCAGACCCTGAATGTTCTTCAGTAAAACATCACCAATTCGTTGATAGTCTCCTTTAATGTGGGCGTTGGATCGACCCTCCCTAAGACGAGAGCGAATAGTTCATATTTATGTCTGTGTAGTAACATTCATTCACCAGTAGGTGTCAGGCCAGAGCTACACGTCCCACACATGACTGGGAAATTGTCCCTCAGCTTCCCACAATCCCACTTAATTTAGCAGCAGCTCCCTGGACCTCCTCCTAAAGCGGGTTTATGTGTGTTTCTCCTGTCTGTCATTACATAAAATAACACAGAGAAGATTCAAATGCCTTTTTTTTTGTTTCCCATCCCTCCAGTTGTTTTAGTGTCTTTGCTTAACTCTGAAGCTGAGGAGTGTGAAACACATAAAACATAAGAAAAACTGGTTTTGAAAATGCTTCTCGTGTCAGTTGGACGTGTTTTGTTTAGAACTAGAAAGTCATTTTATTCATTCAATTCTAATAATGTTAAAGCACTAAAATTTCATTTCACTTTTCCCAACCTTGTTAAAATATATGTAAAACGTTTCTGACACCTGGATGAAATGTATCAGCTGAATGCATCAAGAATCTTAATATTTCTTTAGATTTTTAGCTTTGATTTGTATGTGTTTTTCTCTCTATGTAAATATATTCACTGTAATGTACCAGTTTTCAGCCCATATCCATGGTTATTTTTCCATTCCCATGTTTTCTAATTAGAAATACTTAGATACTGACCACTGTGCCAGCCGCTGCTCCGCCTCTTTCAGAAATCCTTGGTGAAACTTGTAGACCGGATCATAGTTGGCAGAGATCAGATTCTTAACAGAGTCTGGGAAGGCCTCATCTTTCCCCACAGCACTCTGGAAGGACTACAAAAAACAAACACACACACAGGTAGAAATACATCACGGTAGTTAGAATATATTAACACTTAGAAGGCTGCAATCTGGATATATAGAGATTAAATGATTATTCAATTAACTGAGAAAATAATTGGCAGAATAATGAACAGCAAAAGAACAGACAAGTCATTAATATTAAAATAAATTATGGTTTAAAACAAATGAATGCATCAGAAGATAATTTTCATTAAGGAAATCACTTTTTAAAGGAACAATGACACAAAGCACACACACGCACACACTATTACAGCTGACATGAGGCTTTCTGTCACACACAAGGATTTTAAAAGGAGAGAGGAAGGGTGACAGAGAGGAGAGGGAGAAAAAGAGTGGAGAAGGGAGGGAAGGGTGTGGGATCTCAGGCCTCAGCAGTGCCAGCCAAAGAAAATATTTAAGGGGTTTTGAAAAAGCGCCGGCGCACGCCTTCCTCCCACATCAAAGAGGGCGTAAACTACTGTTGAGAAGAAAAACCGCTGAGAGGGAGAAAAAAAGACTCGACAGAGGGGAAATACAATATCACTTTTTCTCCTCCACAGGAAGGTTAGAAATCACAGTCAGCTTCACAGTATCAACGTGACGGTGAACCTGTGTTTTCCCCACTGGCGGTCTCCACCCATTAAACTCCTGCTGCTGATTTTTTATCCTCATTTGACAATTACAGGCAATAAAACGCACAAAAAGGCTGAACCACGTTATCCCAGGCCCAGAGGTTTTCCCTCTGTGTTGATTTTAGTGGTTTTACTTGTAAACTAAACTTGCATCCTTATCTGAAATGTAATCTTGAATAGAACCATAAAAGATACACCACTTTCTTGCAAATAACAAGTCATTTACAAACACAAGTAACTTTACCGTGCTCACTTGGAAGCTGTATTTTCATCTGTCATCTGCCTCACGAAAGACAAAATGCTCATAAACCCTCAAACGCTGACTCTCAGTCTTTATTCCTACGGCAAACTAAATGTATGTATAAGCTCGCTTTCAAAACGGGAATAAAAAGTCCAAAATATAGAGTGTTTGCTCAGCTCTAATAACTGGACATAATATTAACGTCACATGAGAGAAAAAACCTTCAGCTTGTCATTTTGGTTCATAATAAAAAATAAAGACAGACAGACTCCCTGCCCTAATATTTAGACTTTCAAAAGACAAATCTAACTTGCACTTCACAAACCAAATCTGACTCACTGCTTTTAAAGTAACCAACTTTAGTTCACTGTCCCAAACTTCAGGCTTTTAAATAACCACCTCTGAATCACTATTCCAGTACGAAGGCTTTAAAGAGACCAACCTTGGCTCACTGTCTCTCTACATGACATGCAGGGCTGTTTTCCTGGGAAAGTGTTTACACTTGGACCGACTCGCTCCCGGTCTGAGCACAGATGGCTTTACAAATATTTCTCTGTCGGCCAGATGAGAAAAGATGTTCCCACACTGACTGAAAGTGTAATATAGTCGCTGTAGAAAATGCTGAAACGTTTTCAAATCCTTACCTCTGTGACGACCTGCAGGTCTTTGAGGTAGGTCCGCTCTGTGGTCAACAGTTCCTTGGCTATGAAGTAAGCCTTGTCTGTGGGAAACTTCTGGACACAAACAGAAACATAAGATCGAGCTAACAGTCCATACATTTATATTTTTAGCTTTAATCTCTATATCCTCAGTTCTCAGCACATTAACGAACTTAGTATTGTCATTGTGTAACTTTAGAAATGTTATTTAAGTGCTGGAAAATAGTTCCCTCCTCTGTTGCTCTTCCTGAGGCTTTGTCTATTTTTATCTTCAAGTTTAAGGCATTTTCTTGGGGAGAATTTTCTTAATCGAAACGTAGAGTCATCATGCGGTATGCCGTGCTCTCTGAGGAAACTTTATGTACGTAAAACTGACTTGACTTTAAGGCACAAAACGAGAAGAGAGCACTGCTGTTCCATCATGTACAGAGATAAAACAGAAAAAAAGCACAATAAGACAGTGGGGAGTGGAAAATGTGGCATGAGTGGCCACTGAAAATCTCATTTGTTTACAGTAATTATACCAAAAATGAGACATGAAAACAACTGTGGACCTACTAGGAGAGAAATGCATCTTATGTGACTTGTATGTAAAGCTGTAAAACATTGGTATGGTGGGTCATGGTAAGAATTATCTCCCACATATTATAGATAAATGAGTATAAATAAAAATGGCTGCTACATTAATCTTTAGATCATTTGAGATATTTAAGAATAACATTGTAAATAAATAAATAAAAAAGATCCTTTGTGCACAGCTGTAGCAAAAGTGCTTCTTTTTATATCCTGTCCTGGTCTATATGCCCACCTTCCTCCTCGCCTCGTCTTCATCATCATTACGAACATATCCAGCTTCAGTGAGTAGTGGGCTGGTGAGTGGTGATAACTGCCGTCCCTCCGGACCCAACACACCAGTGCTGCCCATCCCCAGGTCGTTTACCGAACCATTGCCATTAACTACCACATGGGGACTCCCCAGCGGAGAGTCATCTGAACCAGGACTTCCTGTGGGAGGAGAGGAAAATAGAAAAATGGAAAGAGGAGAGAGGGACGGGAATAGAACAAAGAGTGAGATAAGGGAGAAGATGGTAAAAGATGATGAAAGACGGTGTTAATGTAGATTCTATATGTACAATAGAAAAAGCAATTCAGCTACTTTCATGAAATTCACTGCCATAGAGTATTCATCTTTCTTATCATTTAATTCTCTTCATTCTTTCCTCAGACATTTCTCAGTGGAGGGAAAAAGTTCCTAGATCCAGCACCCATCCTGTTTCCTGCTTTGTCCAAATGTAACCTGTATGGCAGTGAATTTCAAGGTTTGACAACCCTACACAAACTACGAGTCAGGACTCAAAATGCTCCAACAGCATCAGTACATGACTGGGAACTACCGAGGCTACATCTACTTGATTTCTCTATTTAGATTGTCATCTAAAGAACAGTAAAAATACAGTAAGTGTATAAACAGAACAAAAAAACAACAATAAATGTGAAGTAGATGGTTAATAAGGAGCTACTAGATTAAACAAATAAGTTAATTTACAAGAATTTAAGTTAAAGGTCATATCTGTGCATTATCAGGGTAAGTAAAAGACAGATAATGCAGTCATGCATATAAACAAGCTGTCCAGTTAAAATAAAATAAAAAAAAAGGTTATGAGCAAAGATACATCTATACTCTCTGTAATACAACATGAGCCAGAGATATTTTTATTTTACAAATAACGATCACTTTCATTGTCAGTTAATCAATTATTTTCTCTGTGAGCTAATGACTCATTTGGTCTAGAAAATGTAAGAAAATAGGGGTAAATGTCCATCCCAGTTTTCCAAAATTTAAGGTGACCTTTGAAACTTTGGTGAAGTTGCTCATATCTGACTGAAAAACAATAACTTTACTATCAAAATAATTTAAAAAAAAATTTCTGATTGGTTAAGTTTCTGGCCGAGCTGAATAAAAATCATGACAATCTGTAAACAGTCTTTTAAGTTCCCCTACAATGCACCGAAGATATGATTTTCTACAGATATGTATTATTTCTGCTTTACGTGATGTCTAAAATCATCAGGTTTTTTTTTAAGAGTCTGGTCTGATGGTAGTTTCAATGTACTTATGGAAACCAAAGAATAAAAACTAAAACCTACTTTGTCACTACAGCTACAGAGGATAACTACATGATACTAAGTTGTGACTGTATACTTGCCCATGTGTAAAATTTCCAAAGAGTCCACTGCTATACACCAAACTGGACCATGGGTAAAACCATCGCAACCACTGAGTGCAGATCTGTGACAGTGCTATAAATGAACGTACCACCATGCAGCAAACAACTAAAAGCTACAACTACACACAGGGGAAACAACAAGCTAACAGAAACAAACAAAAACAACAGAAATGAGTCGACCTTTGCGCACGTGCTCAACAAAACAAACAATCACTACTCTACAGCGTAACTAGCACAGCACAAGACATGGCTAGGGGCCACGGTTCAAGCAGATGGAGGGTACGGATGGGTGTGTGAGGGGCACTTGGAGACTGGTTCGCTCAACAGAAAATTCTGGAGTCCCTTTTCTTCGAACACACAAAGTCGTTTTTTTTATTGACACTAGTGCACAAAATCACTTACAGTGTTAAAAAGAGAGATGAAGGGTAAAGAAATAATAAAAGCTCAGAGGAGAAGTCACAAGAAAAAGAAAATCCAGTAGCTGTTGTTTGTGATGAATATAAAACAGAACAGGTGTGCAGGAATACAAAGTGTTATAAGAGCAAGAGAAAACCAGTGAGTCAGTGCACCTTTAGACTCAGAGTGTGTGTTAAGAGATGGCAATGCCTTTTGTCTTCTGTAAAGGAAAATAAAGCCTTTGTGGAAGTTCTTCAGCTAAATTATCAGCAGTCTGACGTCTGCATGGTCAATATTTATTATGATTATATGCTTTTAAAATCTTGCAAAGCCTGTCAGCCAACATACACCACATGCTACAGCCTTGGCGTGCACCGTGAGAAATCTAATTAACACGGGACGTGCAAAATGAAACAGCCATCAGAAGAACAGCCGCAAAGATGCTTTTTTCCTTCAAGAGAAGTCAGTGAGTAAAAAGTGTAAACAGACAGAGAAGCACAGAAGTGGTGCTATCTTAAAATATATCATATTATTGATCTAAATTAAGAGATCCTAGTTTCATATTTTCTTCTGGGAATTAGATAAGAAAATTGATATCACTCTTACATATGTGGGATAAATATAAAGCTACAGCCAGAAGGAGGTTAGCTTAGCTTAGCATAAAGACTGGAAACAGGCAGGAAAAGCGTGCTTTGCATTGTCCAAAAGTAACACGATGTAAGAAAGGTAACAAAATGCCCATAAAACTATAACGTATCATTTTTCTTCTTTGTTTTTCTGTACAGGATAAACAAATCCATGCCACACGTTGATTAGTGATGATGAAAGGCATATTGTGTTATCTTCTCATAGAGCCAGTCCAGCTGTTTCTCCTGTTTACAGTCTTTGTGCTAAGCTAACCAGCTAACAGCTGCAGCCTCATATTTAGCATACAGAAATGACAACTGCGATCTTCTTGTCTAACTTTCGGCAATAAGTCAAATAAGCCTGCCTAAACTATTCGTTTAGGCAACCAGATAGAGAATACAGTTAAATCATCACAGTGTGCATATTGCAAAAGAAATGACAATACTTTTCATTTTAAATTGATCTAGCAAATTTGTGTCTAATTAACTCCAATAACATATATATTACAATAAAAAATCACAATCTATCAGTGTGTTACTGTATGTACAGTACAACAAATTTACAAAAAAAGCCTCAATGGAAATGAGTTGCTGCAAGTACTATTTGGTGACAGGCATTTAACAGGGGAGACAAAGTAGACTAAACTCCAGTACTCCTCTATGTATGTGTATGTGTATGTGTGTGTCCAACCTCTGACTATACTCCGACTTTCACACCTTACAAAATAAAACGCCATGTCTCTCAAAGATTTTTTTTGCACTTACATTTGCTTTGAGCTGAACTTTACTTGTCTGTCTACGTTCGCCCCCTTCTCACTCTCCATAACAAGAGCACTGGAGCTGAGTCAACCCTGTTTCGTATCTGTGCACAGTGAGGAAACCCGGGGCAAAACAAATGATTTCTGAATATCTGAGAAGGACATAGTGCAGTTAATTAATCATGAGGATGTAGCAATGAGAAAGGCATAACAAATGTAAGGTCCCACAAGAAGTGAAGAGCCTAAAGCTGCACATTAATAAAGTCATTCAGTTTTTGTTGTAATGCACTTCATTCTTCTCAAACATTTGGAGTCATTTTGAGGCCCGTGATAAAAACAGAGTGACAAAGTGAGCAAAAACAGAGCAGAACCACAGAAAAGCAGCACGCCTGGTTCACATGCACTCAGAGTAAAGAAAAGGAAACGGTGAGAAAACAGCGTTGTTGAAGTATTTTGCCCCAGAAACATGCTTGAAAACGGTGCATTTACAAAGCATGAACATTTGCTTCAGGAAGACATAGTAGCTCCAAGGAAAGAAAAGAAAATGTTTGACTTCAGAAGATGATAAAATCTTGATGACATTCAATGCTAAGTTAAGTCACTTAATAGCATGAAACCTTGATGTCGGTGTTTGAGGGAGCACTAGGGCTTTCCAGACTCTTTAGCAGATCCAAATTCATATAAGTCATCGTAAATAGTATCTGTACTGCTGGTAGGTAAAAACCAAATAAATAATCCACTTTAATTGGCTGAAATGTATTTCCCCAAAACAAACTCAGGAAAAAAAAGTGACTGCAGTTCTTTGACCTAAATGTACACACAAATGAAAGAATGATGTCATGGGCTAGGGTGAATGTCATTAACTTTGCAGGCATTTGGTGACAGATGAAAAATATCACCAAAGCTATTATAATTCATCCTGAGGGGGAACATGGATGTAGGGACCAAGTTTGATAGCAATCCATCCACTATATGTCCTTGTGTGTTGTTCTTTTGGATCCATTCAGTTTACAATCATTAGGCTGATAATGTTTTTTCCTAAGTTTGTTTTTTGGGGAAATTCAGATGTTGCACTCGACTGATGTTCAATGCTTCTCATATCGAAATCTATTCAAATTCAGTTCTGCTGTGAGAACTGAAAAAGCGTGTCGCAGCGAGCAGACAATCAGCAAGTGACTGTGATGGGGATGGGAGGCCAGCACGCCTTCAAAAAACAGCATTGTCACCGAAGAGAAAACAGCATCCAAAGAATGTAAAAGACAACAGTGAGTTATCTACAGCAGTGACTGCAGCACATGCCAGGGGCCAAGCCGAGCAGAGCAGACAGCTATGCATGGTCACAGGTTTAAGGGCGATGGTTGGTGTGTTTAATTATTGCTTAATGTGTAAAACCATGAAGGAATGGAAAAAGAGCAATAGAAAGAAATAAAAACTGAAAGAAAGACCATGACCCACCAACAGATGTAGCATAAGCACAGACTGTATAATGCATCTTGAGTAGAAATGTAGACATACAGATATATTGGTTAGGGTCATGTTCATACTCTCCCTAAAGTTTTGACTGATGCAAATCTATTCAAATCGTCCACTAACAGTAAATAAGAAAAAAACAAAAGCCTACAAAAAGCCTCTACCACAAACAATCATATTGAAACCTAAGTTGCCCACAACAGACAGACAGAAATTGACTGAAAGCTTGACAAAGTGCTCCGGAGAAAAGGGCATCAGCGCGGCCAAAACTGAAGGCAGACCAGCCAGCTACAGTGTTCCTCCTCCAACAGATCCCAGTAGGCCACACACGTTAAACACATTTATCTACTAAGTCAAATATAATCCATTCTCTAACAAGAACATTCAAATACACTGTACATTTAAACAGGGGAATATCTCAGTTTGTGTTCTAACAGTCCACACGACCACAGACTGCTTCGAAAACCCCTTTAAACCTCCATTACTCGCGACTGAAATCCCTTCATTGAACTCCAGCTATTATCTTAAAGCCTTTCTATTGCACAAAACAACGGTAAAACAATAAAAAAAAGGTTGATTTTTAGAAACAATGTGACATTAGGACACTACAAATGGGGAAACATTATTACTACAAACCGAGTCTTATTCTGTTCCTGGTCAACTCAACAGCTTTCAGAACAAGCTATCAGGTGCCACATCTTGATTCAACACCTAAAAAATGTCAACAACAATGTTTCTCATTTACAAAAGTGAGCTACAATCTGCAGAATCATAAACGGAACAGAGAGACGTCAATTAGAACAATGTTGTGAAGAGAGAAAACACTAGAAAACTACAACTCTACAGCATATGTGATGTGTTCTTTTAGTTTTATATGTCAATTTGATAACCTCCTTATATAGTCTGTTTTTTTATGTGTACATCTAAAATGACCACATAGCTTTAAAGTTATGGCACATTAAATGGTTTTCCTTAAAACATGAGCCGCTGTAGACTGGCTCTTTAACTTTACAGACAGCTGGCAGAATTGCCTGCAGGCTTTTAACCGTCAGCAGCAGGCTGAGAGGTTTGCATATAAAATTCAATACAAAAACGGAGGAATTCTGAGGTTTAGAAATCTTAACTGTATTATCAACTCAGCTAAAAGTAGGGCGCAGTTAAAAAAGCCCTCAAAATACGTGAAAAATGCCAACACTCCAAAAATATGTTAGAACCTTTAGTCAAAGTATGTGTTTGGTGACCTACTGTGAGGTGTATCACAGCTAACATACTGTATGAAGGTGGACTAGAACCACTTCAGTTTCAGTATTTAAATATTAAAGGATTACAGTCTTCTTTAATGTAGCTGCGTGACAGAACCAGCTTTACGGAGTAGTTTATCTATACTATACTACATTACGTTGTTACAGTTCCTACATTACAGGACTATAGGTGTTGTGCATAATAATGTCTAATATGTAGCTCAACTACTTCTCATGCATATCCCTCTCAACAACTAAAAACCTGACCGCCTATATCTTTGTCATTAAAACGGTAACATCCTTCCTCCTCCTCCCCCTCTTCGCCCTCACCGCCTTCCCCTTCCTCCAGGTGCAGACTCCCGAAGGAGAACTTGCTACGAGGCAGCGCAGGAGAGTTCACACCATTCGAGTTGACAGAATTCAGCGAGCTGACAGCAGCAGGGTTGCCGTACATTAGCGGCTGGCTGTACGCGCTGCTGCCAGTGTCTGACTCTGTGTCACTGGTGTCAGTGCCACTGCTGGACCCATCGATCATTTGGACCGGCTGGTTTAAATTGTTGTGGTTGTTATGAGACCGGCTGTTACCGGCCTTTCCTTGATGACCAAATAACCGTTGCACTGTATTAGACCGTGCCTGACCTGGAACCATGAGGTTCCCTGTATGGTTGCCATTAGTTATTATCATTCTTCGCTCCATTGGGGCAGAGCAAGGAGCTTGTGAGTGGTACCTGGAACGATTTGGGTCGGGGTGGAGAATGGGGGTGGACGTCAGATGGCTGAGAATGAACGGATCAGTATCAGAGCGATTCCTCATGTTGTTGTTGTTATACAATTTAGACAAATGCGGTGGTGTGTGGTTTGCAGTGATTGGGGAGTAGCTGCCGTACTGGTTTGGTGGGTGGGATGAGGGTGGGACAGTGGGAGTTTCTTTAGGGACTGTTCCTGGGCGTTTACTGAAATAATGTCCCCCGTCATCCCAGTGTGAAGGTAAGCGCGGCTGACTGTGACCGTTTGTCATCTCGGCGTGGCTAAGTGAGTTTGTGCGGTGGTGGAAGCTCCTGATCACCGGGCTGGAGCACTGACTACGGGTTCCCGTCCCTAACGGTCGCACTATCGCAGCACCTCGCTTGTCTCGACCCTGAAAGATCTCATCTAACAGCGTGCTGTGGAGAGGAAGGCGGTCATGAAATGATGCCCCATTTGACAAAATCTCATCATCTGTTAGCTCGTGACTCACACTATACTTGTTAGACACTGCAGATTGACCTACAGCGTTTCTGTTACCCAGCATACCTTGCTGCAGCCCAACCATACCCTGCTGCTGATGCTGCTGCATCAGCCCCTGATGATTGGTGTGGTAGAACCCATTTACAACCCCAAACAGACTTCCAGCCTGACCCCCACTGTGACCAGCACTAACACCCTGCTTATTATTATTATTGGCAGTAGGCTCCTCCTCGTTGCTGTGGCCCCTGGAACCCCTGTTGTTTTTTGTCACATCACATTCACTGTCTACGTCGCTGCAGTCTATGTAAGGAATAGATGAGCTGCTGCCTTTATTTGCCCTGCAGGATGGACCTGGGTTGAGAAGCTGCTGGTCCGGTGCTGATCCGTTGCCTTGGTGGTTCTGTCTGGGCTGAATTGGGTCTGAGCTGGGTGCTGTCGGTGTATCACGGAACCCGTTGGTCGGGGCCGTGACTGCCGGCAGTTCATCTGAACCGTTAGATTTAGCTCGATGGCCCAGTCTGGCTGAGTCAGGCTGGTCTGCTAACGGGACAGAGATGGCACTCTGCAAATGAGAGAAGGAAGAAAAAGACAGAAGAGGGAAGAGGGAGTGACGGGTTAAAGTGGAGAAAGCTTTAAAAATGGTCTCTTTAAACTGAATTACTGACTTTGAATAAATTGTTATTCACGGGACCAGCCTGTGAGAAAACCCACATTCACACACACACACTCCCCGGAGCTGGGCAGGACAAAGATCAGATTTAAACAGAAAAGTAGAGAGAAGTAATAAAAACACACACAAAGAGTCTGTTAACGTGCACCACCTTTTCTAAGAAAATAAAAGAGATGGAAGCAACTGAAATAAACAAGAGGTGAGTAAAGGTCAGTGTAATACCTCTTTTGGCACTTGCGATCTGAAGGAAGAAGACTGAGGGGACATGCTGCTGCTGGACAAAATCTTACTGTGTTTCCTGAACAGAGGAGAAGGGACTGATGAGGTCAAACCACGTGCAACTAATCAGACAACAGAGAAACCTGAAAACTTGTTGTGATATTGCGTCCTTGCTGCAACAGTAACTGCTGTGGGTTTGTTACAATGCTGTGAATACTGGGTAGATTGATTATGTCTAATGCAATGAGCAGTCTTTCTGCTGTTGGAGTAATCTAAACAAAGGAGGGTGCTTCACCTTTCAAATGGAACTTTCTTGAGCTCAGAGTCCTTCACATAATCAATGATCTGCTTCTGGGTTCGACCACTGCAGGTACAAAGAGAGAAAAACAAAAAGAAATTAAATACAAATACAAACTCGTAGTAGTTTCCTCTCCTTCTCTTTCTATCCTCTCCTGACCTGAAGCGAAAGGAGGATCCTCTGGTGAACAGGATGGGCTTGGGTTTGGGTTTGGGCTCCTCAAAGAGCCTAAAGAAGGCGTGATACTCTACGCAGATCTTCCAGAAGATCTTACAGCAATCCCTGCTGGCCATGGCAAACTCCAGTGTGTCGTGGTGGGTATTCTGCTGCAAGACGCAGAAGCAAATGTCAGTACGGACACAACAAAATACAGTGGAAAGGCAATTAAGAGTTAAAAAAAGCAATGGAAGTAAAGAATAGAAAAGAAAAGCAAAGTGCTACAGTGCAACTTACAGTGGGATCTGGTCTCAGCTTGATTAGGAACCTTTTGCGTTTGAAGCTGAGTTTGCGAATTTTGGACCAGTTGAAGGCATTAATTTTTGTGTAACCCTGAAAAAGGAGAAAACATTATGAATTTCTATTTGACTTCTTCCATGCTAAAAAAAATGCTAGTTTATACTCCATTCAATCCAAGTAACATCTGCATAGCTGGACTGTAGCTCATTTGGATAAAAACAAAGTAAGCACAAGCACAAATCATACCATGCTTTTTCTCCAGCTGTGGAAAGTTGGGTGGAGGCTTACAACAAAACCCCATGAACCAATTAACCACCAAGTTGTCACATCAGCTACATTTTCAAGTTGCAAGCACTGTTTGAAAACTTGAAAAATCAGACCAAACTATTTGTGCACACAGGACTTAATTGGGGTCACAGACTGGTCCAGAGGGAGCACATCATCCAAATAGAGAAAAGTGTCAAAAAGTAGTGAAACTAGGCTTAAATCATGAAATACTGATTACAGTTATACTGCAGCAAATATGTTTAAACTTGACTTTAAATCTTTCTAAATATAAATATTGCTGAGTTATACATCTTCATAAGAATTTAAGGAATTTACAGCTCATACCAGTCTGTTCAAACAAAGATTTGCAGATTAGTACTTGTCGCTGCAAGATCAGAACGATTTCAGGAATTTCAGGTAGTCTGCTAAAGCAGGGTCATAAACAAACTGCTAAAACATCTCTGATTAGTTAATCCTGCTATAACCGTACAGGATTAATCATGTGATCATTTACTCAGGAAGAGAACTTTCTCACTCTTTCTTAAGTGTGACGCTGAGACATTTGATAAATATGGACCCAGTAATTAAAGGTTTTACCTGGAAAACCAGCACCCCCGTGTGAGCCACGGACAAACTGAGTTTGGTTCCCTCTCGGTCCTTGGCTGGGTGCAGGCGAACACCGTACATCTCCAACCGCCGAGCAATTTCAAGCAGCTGGTAGTCCGACTCGGCTGGAGTCTGCCCACTGTGGAGGAGAGTGATTAATCGATCAATTAATCTGTCAATCAGCATATAATCAATCTGCAGCTCATTTAATTTTTTCATTCAAAAGTTGAAACAGCAAAACATCGTCTTAATTGTCATATGCTAAACTTTCTCGAATCAGCTATAGGTAAGCATGAAGGATTGTTGCCATGGCAACAACCAACATGTTTGTTACCACACTTATAGAAATCAACATCCTTCACCACGTGCTCACGAGCCACTGTTTGTGCGTCATGTATTAGATGTTAGATATGACCCATTTCCAGGTTTATTGTGAATGTAGAAACAACAGTCTTCAAATCCCAGCACAGGATCAGACGGCGGTGCACTCTGTGGGCGGAAAGAAATCTGCCACAAAAGAAGTTTGTTTCCCCTCACAAAAATCTCAAAATAGCTTCCTGTTTCCTGTATAAGCTGCTGAATTAGCCACTTCCTTCCTGCGCCGCCTAGGGGAGGTTGAGAGATTGGAGAGGGAGAGCAGGAGCCCACAGAAAGAGAACGTGGTGCAAAGTGTGACCATGATAAATAATCAACAAGTCAGTGGTTGGGTTTTCAGCTCTTATTTGTGGTGAAGGGAGGGGTTCAGGGGAGTTTTACATTCCAGAAAACAAGGAAGTGCATTTCTCATTTACTTGCTGAAAGCAGTGAAGAAGCTAGAGTGTAAATGAGAGAGAAGGTGTTTGTGTGTTGTCCAGGGGCACAGAGGAGGTGCCGAGTGGTATGTCTGCACATAGCCAACTCTGTGGGGGAGAGATTAAAAGTGTGGATGTGTGTGAGCAGTTGTGGTTAAAGCGATACACATCTCTGGAGGAGAGAGACTTATGGATTGGGCGTAATTGTGTAATGGCTGTTTGTGAGTGCACATTTGAACAAACAGATAAATATCATTGTGGGTCAGCGCAGCATTGACAAAGTATGCGTGCTGTTTGTTGTGTGTGTTTATGTGACAAACAGTGTCTCGTGACACCTTCAAAGCTAAAGCCACCATGAAACAGATCCCCAGTCAGATTAAATCTCAGCACTGTACTGTTTTCAAAGCAGGAATAATCTTAACCAGCTATTTTCAGAAAAGTTGCTGTCACTGTTAGAATGAGCTGTTGTCATCACATTCTTACTAGAATGCTATGAAAACTGGTGCAGTACATATCTGATTTATAAATATACATTTAGAAGTACATGCAATCCTCACGGAGGACATAAAATACATGAACAACCTGCGTACTGACTATAATGGTATATTAGAGATAAGGAAGTTCAATTATTGATTGGAATCGACAGAGCATTAACTATTAGTTTACTAGTCTGATGATAAAAACCGTGATGTTAGTGATTTTGTAACCATAAATGTCAAATATTTGCTTGATTCTCTTACTAAATGTGAGGATTTTGCACTTTTCTCTGTTGTATCTGAATTTAAAATGAGTAACTCTGGGTTTTGGAGTACTGGTGTGAAAAAGCTGTGATTACCATTTATCTTAACTTTAATGTCTATTATGTTATAGACTAAAGCAGCCTAAATACTACATACAGCATACACTAAATATTTTATATGAAAATCTGTGTTTTCAGCTGTACACATTTCCAGATTCAGCAGTGTAATTAACACTGCAGCTTAGAGTTTTTACCACCATGTAGAGTGAACACAGCTTTTCCTCTGTATGAGTCTGTGTTTACTGTAAATGCACGTGTGGAGACGCATGTGATAACTCACACAAGCTTGCGGTGGCAGTCAGTGATCTTGTCCCTGATGGCATCCTGGTCGGGCAGGTACTTATTGTGGAGCAGATGCTGCCAGCTCTGGGTCTCGTCAAAGTCCCCTATCTCAGCTGATGGTGGGGGGAGGAAAGAGGTGGCAGAAGGGTGAGAATTCAATATTTATTGAATGAGGAGAGAAGCGGGGTGTGATGGAGATGTGGCTGACAGACGATTAAATAAAGATAGAGTAGAATATCTGTACTTTATTTAATTTTAACGTCATATACGTACACTCAACCTCAATCTAACTACTGCGGATCAGATGAAGTGCGCTGAAGCGTGTGTCTCCATCTGTTCAATAACAGCAATAATAACCCCCTCATACTGTACCGCCTGCAGGTGCACACAGGGAAACCAGCACCGTTTGTTACCACGGCAACCGAGTGCTATTCTTTAGGATGCTGAGCCACAGCCTGCCGCTGTCTGTGACACTGAATTGAATCCATAAATTCCACATCCTCCATATACGGTCACAGGGATGAACTCCGATAAGTTAAGGAGCAGGGAGGTGGGAAATGTGCACACTGACAAAACGTTACCATGTGATGCTCTTTAAACTATCATGCATAATATTACTGATTATTTCTGTAAGTAATTAAAAAAGGTGGAATAAAGAAAGAGTGACAGGAGGGCAACATATTAAGTCCTCAGCTGGATGAACTGGGATCATGAATGAACCCTGTTGGAGTGCACTGAACCCAAACAAAAGATCCCAGCTGTGAGATTCTCTTCACATTAACATGATTTGTTGTGTTTTTAAATTTTTGGAAAGATAACTTTGTATTGAAATGGTCATTTTTGCCAATTAGTGTTATGCCTTTAAAACAAAACCAGCTACACACTAGCCAAAGTAAATGCTGCCTGAATATCCCCAAAGGAGATGTATCTGTCGTGTCTGTGTATTTGTTGATTTATGGTCAGTTGTTATGGTGAAGCATTCAGGCTTTTTATTTTGAGTGTGTTTTGTATTTACATTTTTACCTTTTGCTTCTGCAGCCTTTACATTAATATGATGACATCTCATTCACAGCTATGTGGGGATGTAATAGACATCTTACATGAAGCCACTCAGGTGACTCAGACTGACAATTCCCTTTAACAAGATGACGAGTCAAAAAGGGACTAAAATGAATTACTGGGTTGATGACGTCTGCCACACAGGCCTTGTGCTGTATGTTTTGCACTTACACTGAATGATGTGGGAGACCATGAGAGCAGCGCTTGTGTCGTTACAGATGAGATGACCACAAGCCAGGTCCCGTTTAATCTGCAGGGCAAACAGATACCTGAAGACAGAAAAACATAAACACGACAGGTTGAAAGATACAACACAGAGACAAATGAAAGAGTGAGAGGGCATAAAAACGAGAAACATAAAGAGGTAAAATGGAGAGGTTATTAGGTTAATGCACATCCTATAAACTCCACAGCTTGTAATGTTAAAAGCAATTCCATTACCATCTGTACACACCCAAACATGCACAGACACACAGTGCTGATACTGTATTTACAGCATCAAATCAATCCCTAATTGAAAAAAATGGACTTTTCTGCTATAAACTCAGCTACTTCCATAATCTGGAAACTGTGAGCACAGTCACTGACACACATATACATGTACACCCAGCCTGCTACATCATGATGTTTATTTTAATCAATAAACAGTGGAGACAGCACTATAAAGTGGAGTGGTGTGTGTTCCAGTGATGACTGTAGTGCATTAGCAGAGCTGACCTCAAGACAGTAATTAAAGCCTCAGAGAATATTATAAACATTTTTTAGTGACGCATATTGTTTTTTCTAGGATTTGTTGTATATTTTCAGGTAACAATAAAAGTAATAGTCAAAGAACAAACAAAATCAGTCGGTAAAAAGAGCAAAACACATGTATTTAAACGCTGATTGAGCAGCTCGTGCACTGAAAACAGGAGACAGGCTGGCAGAGGTACACAGAGGTCTGTGTGTCTGTGTCTATAAGTGAGTGATAAACCTTTTTATAACTGTGTGATTACTTTGCCAATGAAGTCAGTGAGTGAGGTTATGTTTCCACATTGTTTTATTTTAGCCTGAAGTGAAAGAACGGCAGACAATTTTTCTATTTATGACCACCAAGCCAATTTAGTGTGAAATACATCTTGCCAGTTCAAATTGTTAATTGTTTTCCCAACACCAGAAAGACAAATAACACAGCAGCAAAATACAATAATTAGTCTGTAAAATCTCCCTTATGTTAAAGCAACAGTTCTTGGCCAGTGTCCCACTTTTAATAAAAGGCTAATGACAGCTCTCACAGATATCTTTCTTCCATCTGTGTCTGCCCACGTTGCCCATCAAAGGAAACACTGACAACAGAGAAACGCTGTGAGAGACAAACAAAGGAAAAAAGGCTGCGTGCCCGCTTCCTGTTTAACGCCGGAGTCAGCTGGCTCACAATAAGACAATATGAGGTCAGTGGAATAAACCGGCCAGTGGAGAGGCCGAACAACTACACTGGAAAATATGTACAGCATTTCGAAGTGGTGATCCAAATCTGTTATTAAATTAAATTAAATTCCTTAAAACACTCGTGGCTAACTAAGCACAGAAAACACTGGCGGAGAAGCAAATTAGTTGGGAACAGCACAGACTAGGAGCTGGTGCATCTGTTTACAGTGCAGCCAAACAAATTCCTATTGTTTTAGCAAAGACATCAGCCAACAATTATTGCAACGCCATCTGATTTCATGGCAAAGAACCTGAATAGTTGTTTTTTTCCACACAACAGCAGGGGAGAGTAAATCTGCTTTTCATTTCAGTATTGCATTAATTTAAAATGGTTCACTGACTAAAAAGAACTTCCCTGAAATGACTTGTTTTATTTTGTAGATGTATTTTTTGTGACCACTGGCACTGAGCACTAACCTCACTGACAAATGAATTTAGTTTTCTGTGACAGCTTCATAACAAAAGCAACCTAGTGTTTAGTCAGTGAAATGTGTTCAGTGTGAAGGCGCAGGAGATTTTGGGTTTGAATACAGCTGCAGCAAAGTGGATAGTAAACAGTGAGGCTGGTGTCAAACTAAAAATACTAACGCTCGATTACATCTCCTGGAAATCGCTCATGCGTGTCATCGTATCTGCATATGTTTAACATCTCATCTTAATAACGGGCAAGTGTCCATTTCAGCGAAATACGTAAATGAATTTAAACAGATAAATCATAACAAGCTTGTTGTTTTCAGGGCACATTAATTTCACTGACTGCATCATTAGGAATATGTTTATGTATTTCTGTTACTAAAAACGTGATATAATTTTAAATGATTCTACGGTTTTACAGATTATAAGGTTTTAAATATTCTTTACTCTCCTCTAACAGATGAGATTCTCTATGCTCGCTTCCCGTCTGGCTCTGGTCTCAAGTAAAATCCAGCTGGACAATGTGAGGGAGCCACAGCATCATGGGAAAATGTGCTGTCATCCCCCCTCTCTATGTTTTAGTTATGAATTAGCTTAGACAAACACAAACAGTGCAGTCGGCTCTGAAAGTCAAAACAGAAAGGCAGACTTCTTTACTAAAGATGGTAGAGTCATAATTTACGCTTTTCAGTGGCTGGAAACATGAACGTCTGACCTATATAACCCAATCTTTCACTGATAACAGCAAAAAAAGATGCTTTTCCCTTATACAATTGCATCTTTGAGGTCACATTAGCATTACAATATGTCTTCCAGAGCAACAACTTTAAGTCTTTCTACAGTAAAACTGCTTGTTTCCAAAACTATGAATCAATACCCAAAAGTGGTCAGAGTATTCATCTCCTTTCAGCTGGCGTGGAACAACAAATGTTTTCACGAGCATGGTTCCCAGATGACAGATTCCGTGTCTGGGTCCAGAAATGTGTTATAAATGTAAGTGGCTGACAAAGAACAACAAAATGTAGAAAACAAATTGTAACAAGGCCTCTGCTTCACGTTCAGACAGAGATGGTAGTTAATATCCCAGTCTGGCCAGACAGAAAACCGACTTTTAATTTAGGAAGTTCTTCTCCAGAAAGGTGTGGTTTCTGTGTGGAGAAGACCTACCGAGTCAGCTCCTCCATGAGCTGTGTGTGGTCAGGAGGGAAGAACTTCACCACGAAACGAAGGATGGTGTTTTTAGGTCCTGAAGGACGGAAATAACGGGATATGGTTAAGAAGGGAAGGTACGGGAAAAGAAAGGTAGGGATGCAGGAAAAAAAATCCCTTTTATATATTGTCATATAATCTATCTAGTGTCTAATTTAGTCACTAGACATGGCTGCCTATTCTCACTGCACGGACACATTTCAGACTTCAGTATATTCATTTTGTAAATGAAAACATATATACATCTAATTTATTTTTTGGTTAAAGGAACAAAATTCTTCACATCATTTAATATAACAACAGGAAGTTGTAAGATGACTGATCAACTTACGTCTGATCTGTTTCAGTGTTGGCTTCAGCAGATCCAGCCACACCTGTAGAGGAGAGAGCACAACATAACTAATCTGCAGTGCTACTTCTGTAAAATGTTGGCTTAAAACGATAGTTCATTAGCTACCTCTCTGGCAGTTTCTACAAATATCAATTGTTGAATAATGAGATTTTAGCAGTATTGAAAACCTTTAATTCACATTACAGTCAGGATGGTGATGGTAAAAAATGCATCAAAATAATTTGTCTCCTGACATAACTGATAAAACAAAAAATAGTAACTGATAAAAAGAAATATGCTATGAAACAACCACAACATCTAGAAAGTCATTTTAGCTGTTACTGTGTAATCCTAGTTAAACTGGTACACACTGTCAAACGCTTCCCTCCGTACAATTCAGGGTAGCACTTTATCTTATTGGTCCTTTAGAGAAATCAACAGCTCTCTACATTACACTAGCAATTAGTTAGGATGAATTAATTGTTAGCACATATATCTACATGATAACACTTGGAATTAAAATGTAAGTAAGTTCCTTATGAATAAGAAACACTATAGCTTCATGTATTTGTGTGTGTGTGTCTTCCTGTGTATGGTGCCGACAAGGCTGTCATTATTTCTTTAGCATTACATCACTTGTTCCCCTTCAGAACAACTGTTCTTATGCCTGAGACACTGAAACACACAGCAAGTACACTAACGCACTTTCATGTACTGTATGTCGTCTGTGCTCCACTTAAGTTTCCCTCTCCAGCTTTTTCACACACTGATGGAGCCAGAACTGCAGAATCTGCAACCTGCAGACATACCCTCTGGTATTTACACCAAGCGTGCACATCATTACAACCAGCTGCTCTTTTGTGAAATAGGTGAGAAATCTGAATCCAGGTTAAGCCTATGATTACTTAAATCCACAAGTTTTTAGCAGATTGGTACATCAAGCACTTCCGCTACATGTGACCCGTCACAACCTTTGAGTGCAGATTGCACCCATGTGATTAAAGCTAAAGTTAACTTGTGGGAAAGAGAAGAAAACTTTGCTTCTAGCACTTAGCAAAGCAGCCACAGAGAGGGAAATCCTCTGAGTGAACTGTAAAATCACTTCAGATGCTAAATGTATTGCAGATCTGTGTAAGTTCTTTGGTTTTAAACCACAGAGTTAAGTAATAAGTGAAACTACTTTGAGAAATATTGCAGTAAGAGTAAAATAGTAAAAAAATATATTTTTACTAGTTTCTCTGTTGTACTTGTGCAAATTACTTGTTTCTGGAATTTTCAATACACAAAAACACACAGTGATAGTATTTGAGAAAATCTGTGGTAATACTAATAACACTCTGAGTGTACACAGTAAGTGTGTGTGTGTGTGAGAGAGTGTGTCTTACCGTCATCTTCCGTTGGTCCTGGTACTCCAGTCCAAAATAGTCTCCCTCTGTCAGGTTGAGATGGGCACAGACCAGGTCAAAAAGCACTTTGCCGGGGGAACGTTGCTGGAAGAGAAGAAACATAAGAAGATAAAAATAAATAGCCTTTACAGATGACACTGTCTAAGAAACTGTCTGCAACTTTCCACATTGGTCATTTACCTTTTCTTAGAACTGTTAATTATTTAAAACTAAAACTAAAAAGAAGCAGGTAGAAGCCGATAAATCACAGAAGGAGGACGATTGGACACAAGTTCAGTAAAAAACCTTGATGCTATTTTCTTTAACAAGCTTCTCCTCACTTAACAAGCTGCTGACCTTTGATCGTGATTTGAGGCCTAGGCTTCAGGTAATGAATAGCTGGAGGCCAAAGCTCAGCAACACCCCAGAAAAAGTGTGTGCGTGTGTGTTTTTGGACGTGTTCTGTCTAATGATGTGGATACACTTAATGCTGGTATGTTTGCATGTAAACCGGAACATCAAACCAAAACATCACCCAAAAGCATGAAACTCAGACATGGAAGCAAAACCAAAGTGAGCCCAGAATCCTTTTCTCCTGGGGAGTTCATGCTAAATGGTGCCACCCCGTCAGTCGGCAGAGCTGGTGAAGAGCTACAGTGTGTTATTATACTGAACGTACAGCGAGGCTGATGAGCCTCTAGTCAAGTTAATATGTAGTTATGAAGAGAAGAATTCCTTTCATTTGACAGGCTCACACAGGCAAAAACACACAGATCGTGACTTTATCACCAGATCTGAGCTGTGCTACAAATCATCACATAACTTCACGGTTCACTTGTAGACAAAACACCCTAAAGTGTTAATGATGTGTATGTTCATGTGTCTCTCCCGACAAGTGCATGATTCCAGATTATGTGTTTATGTGTAAATTACTCTGACTAAGATGTGCAAATAAATTATACAACTTATTTCCATTTTGAACTACACGTTACATTTTCTTGCAACTAAAATTAAGAAACATTTTCCTACATTTTAATAAAGTAATCAATCCAGTACTTAAGTGTGACCTTTCTTTTGCTATTCCAGTACAGGCTGCATGAAGAACTCAAAATATTTTCAGTTTTGTTTACTGAAATGTAGTGAATGTCTGGATTTTACTGCACTTTTTGCATTTAAGAACACCCTTGAGACTCATTGCACTTCCAAATTAATACTTTTACCAAGAAAAAATTAATTAATTAAAACAGATGTAGTGCTTGTTAGTGCGAGGCAAAAAATAGGATGAGGGATAAAAGTGTCAGCACAGACAGGGGAGAATGGTGAGAACAAAAATGACGAGGAGGAATCAGAGCATTGAAGGGCAAGGTGTGAGCCAAGTCTGTCACCATCTGGCTACCGTGTGTGTGTGTTTCCATCTGCTTCTGTGTGGTCAGTCTGTCTGAAGGAACACACCCACACACACACACACACACACACACACACACACACACACACACACACACTCTCACACTACCAAGTCTAACACTGGTAACTGACCACAGTATGTCAGCTATTCTGCAGATGGACACATGCTGATGTCAGCTATTGAAGACACAAACTGCCTCACTGAATGACATCCTGTGTCTGTGTGTTGTGACAGGAAGCCCCTGGAGCCTGACGGACAGATGCCACAGTCGTGCACAGAGCTGAAGAATCTCTGGAGCTGGACGGCATCCAGCTCTTGGTTGTGGTAATCTTGGTTTAAAGAAGGTTAAGAGGGGAGAGGATAAGAGGAAGTGGGAGAACAGGCTGGAAATCCGAGAGCAACGCGGCTTAAAAAAAATAAAGACGTCTTGCTAATGCTCCACCCTTTATTTCCTTCCACATATCTGTTTTCTGCTTTAAACTTATAAAGACTTGACACTGACACAAGTGTCAAACTTCACTAATACAAGGTTTGGTTTCCTGCAGCGTTAAACTGACAATCTGACTAAATAAATATTGTAGATATTTTTGCTTTAGTTCATATCGCCTGCTTCCCTGTTATATGTTGCAGCCACTTTTTTGAAGCAGAATGAGACAAGTAGAAATGACTGGGTTATAAGAATGAGGTTTAAGCAAAGAAAATGAGAAGAAATCTGTGATATTTGGAAACTGGTTCCAACACATCATCTTGTACAGAAAGAATTTAAGGAGACTGAGGCTGAATTCCAAGTATGTTTTAGGTAAAAGCAATTTCCTTCAATATCAGTGAACCCTTCTCTAATAACTACAGTAAACATGTGCACATGCATTGGGGGAATATCCCGTATCACACTCAAGTAACGTAAAACACTGGAATGCAGAGAGGAATCTCACTGTGGGGAAATCTTTAAATACCAGGTGTAATATGACACAGGCTTCACATACACACGGCACGTCAGCGTACAGGTTGCGGTATGTTCTTATAGATGTGTGCAAAAATTAAAACACCTTCACTCAGACGTTCTTCATCTCATTTGTGTTTCATGAAAACAACAGAAAGCCAGTCGCAAGATGAAGTCCAAACTTTAATTTAACCTCAACTGTGTGAAAAAAAGGCTGTAATGAAAAGGTGAGAGCAGAGGTGCTGGAAAGTGAGGAAATCAGCTCTTTTCAGGCATTAAAAGAATCTTCTAAAAACAACAACAGGGCAGGAGGAGAAAGCAGGACGAATCTTGTCAGCAGAGTGATAAGAGACACTTCAAATTGCATGTAAAAAAAGCACACAAAATGAAACGTTACAAACTGATAATATCAGAGATGTTACAAGATACATTTATACTTTGGGGTTTCAATTTAAATTTGCAGTGTTTTACTTCTACTTCAACTGGATAGTTTCACTGATGAGAAAGGAAATGAGAGAGAAGTGTGATGATGTGAAACTCTCTCATCCTGTTACGGGCTGAACAACCAAGCACTGACTGAACTGTATAAACTTTAGTGCATCAGTAAGCGAGTAAGAAGTTCCCGTCATCTGTGATATTACCTGTAGGTTTCCAACGTGACCACTCAGTTTCTAATCCCCTTTGTCAGCAAAGTCATTCCACTTTGTAACATGCAATGATCATGTCCAAATTGCACATCCAGAGATTTTCATTACATATCATACTGATATTTTATCAATATATCAAAAGTCAGAGCCAAGATTTCACCACTAGTGTTAACACTTGTGGTGCAAATGTGGATCACATGCTGCTTATTACATGAGAGTGCCACTAAAAATGGAATAACCTGTTCTCATGAGCTGCTCTGATCTTGGCAACAGTTTCTGCAGAGGAAACAGTCACCTGGTCGAGGTCAAACGTGATATATATAAGTTTTGTTTATAATGAAAAATGAGAATTTAGTTTCCACTTAGTCGGGAAGGAATGAGGAAAGTAAGGGTGTTTATAATACTAATGCATCTCAGGCTAATCTTTCGACGCACTACTCCAAGTTCACAGTTTAATATTTCAAAGGCTTAAAAAGTCTAAAAATAATGGGTGTGCATGTGTGCTGAAATCTTTCTGCTGAACAGAACTGACCGGGCTCTGTGGAGCCCAGACTGAGCTCCTTTCAGTTCAAAATCACAATCACTTCATTCAGCAACTTCCATCAATGAGCCTTTCTTAGCGAGCTAAAAACACGCACTTGTGCACACTCACACAGATACATATGCTGGAGCATTATTGTCCGATCTAGCAGATGTGGAATGATGCTTTACAAACTCAGACTTATTAAGCACTTTCTCTGTTGCATAGGCATAAAGTGAAACTCACTCAAATTAAATGACATTTGTACTTGCATACAAACTGTAAAAACAACCTGCAAAGGCCAAGGTTGCACCCTTAAAGGCAGGGTCCAGTTTCACACAGCTGTCCCTTTGGGCCTTACACCAACAAGGTTCTTCTCTTTTAAGATAATTAGAAGGCTAGTATGTCTAGCAGTGAGCCTTAACAACCAACTGTCCATCAGCGATTTGTGCTGCAATCTGGCTTCAAGCCTGGCAACCATCATTCAACCATTCAAGCCAAAACAACTTCCAGCGGGCGAGCCAAGCCTTAAGAAGTCATCAAAATAGCTACGGACATGGGAAACAGAACAAAAAATCTGCATTTCTGTTTGCACTGCATCTTTTCCTTGTGTGTCCCTGCAACAATTCAGCTGTTAAAAATCTAGTGTTCCTGTCTGTGAGAAAAACACAACATGTTTTTTTTATTGATGGTGGCAATAAGAGCTGGTTATTTTTCCAACAAGTAAAAAAAAAAAAATCACATAGAAAGTTGCCAATAAAACACAGAAGCCTGTCTGCTTCCTCTTTCTGTTTACCTTTCATAAAATGACTCATGACTCTTTTTTCTGCAGCAAACTGGACTCAAGGAACCCAGGCAGTGAGTGTTTCTGGTTTGTGTTACTGACAGTAAACACGGCTGGAGTAGCCTGTGTCAGCAATAACCAAAGCCCAAATCTATTGTAAAAGTACCAAACTACTCCAAAGATAAGTATGGAAACTGTGGTCTTGTTTCTATCTTTCTTGCTTTCTTTTTGTTTGGATTTCCTTTGGACTCCCTCCATCCCTTGATGCTCTTTGCCTATCAGGGACACATGCCAGTAGGCTGTCAGCATGCCTGTCTACTCTTTAGACTAGTCTTTCTGCCAAACCCACCCTCACTGCTGCCATCAGTCAGCAAAAACACACAACACAATCCAGCATACACACTTCCTCTCCTACTCCCTTGCTCCTTTTAATCCAAGACGGCTCTCAAGCTACAAGATCAGTGCGTGACCAAACTGGGATGCAGTACATCAAAGTAACTGCACTCTTTTTACTACTATCCATCCCCCTTTTGTCCTCTCAGCCCTATAGCTAAAAAACTTTCATATATTTCACTTTACTTTTATGGTTTAGTCTTTATTCTCTCCTACTGTCACTGTTTAGCAGTTAACAGTTAATGAAGATGCATCAATTATAGTTTGAAACCTCCATCTTTGTCCCAGGCAACTTAGTAGTTAGTAAAACAGTCACAGCAGTAGTGAACATAATGTAAAGCTGTGACGACCATTTGTAAGAAAGTAAGTAGAAGTAAGAAAATCCCTGCTGGATAAGGACAAGGTTATGAACCTGACATACTGTACCATCTGTATCTCATTCCCCTATTCCCTCAATTGTACCATGAAAAACATCAACACAGAAATATTTGACCTATTCATTATTTTGTTTATCTTCCAATATTATCATTCTCTCTCCCTTTCGTCGAATCCAGTCTTGACCTGCGACCCATGGCCAAGTAAAATATTCTCACCATCAGGGTTTACAGAAAGCCCTACAGTGTCACTGATTCAAATGACCTATGAAATTCCCAAAACGGACATGACATTTATAGTATTCATACCTCGTGTTTTAATAGGTTACATATGGGTGTTTTATTAAGTAAAATCACTGGTTGGGTCTGATTTGATCTGGTACGCTGCAAAACGTACATTCAATCTTAGCAGTGAAATTTATTAAGTATGAATACTTATCAAGCTTTCTGGAAATTAAAATCAAGATATCTCATTGTACCGGCAGGATTGTGATTTGCAGAATAACATAACTCATTACTGTACACGTGCATGATACAAAAGAAAATGTCTTGAGGCAAAGTGACATGAAGTAATGGGATGTTTGAAAGGTACCGCTCCTCTCGAGTCCTGGAGTGTTCTGCCGCAGTCTGACTTACGTCAACAGGGATAGAAACCAGATGGGTGAGAATGATGATAAGAACCCTCCACGGGGGGAAAAAAACACCTCAAAGCTGTTCAGTTTCTTTCCCCAGTCCCCTGCTACGAATTCCAGCAAGGTTATTTTTTCAGCACAGTTCTTTGTCAAGCAGATGGGAGTAGAGTATGATGTTATTGCTTTGAGAAATTACTTTCAAATTGTACCATTACTGGATTTTTTTTTAAATGACGATTTGGCAGCAGCTACCCAAAGATTGACCTTATCCAATGAGAAAAATCTGCAGACAAAAAAAGGGAATGCATAATTTATATGTGTTAAATGAAAGAAACAAGGAGAGGTTGTGAGAGATATAAAAATATAACAGAAAGGCAGAAAATGAAAGTGATATTAACATTCTGGTGGGAGAGCATCTGGGAATCACCTGAACCTTAACGAAACTCTTGTGTGGCTGTGAGCATACATACTTATACACGTAATTTGAGCTGTGTTTCCCCTTTTTGTTTTTATGGTCAACCTTATCGCCAAACTATGAAGGTTTCATACCAGAGCGCATGCTGTGTCCTGCTGCTAAACTGCAGGTCAATGTGCCAAAAATCAACAGAGGAGAAACGACTCGAGTTACAGCAATGTGCAGCACATCACAACTACAGAAATCACTGTAACACTAACATGTCAAAGAATCCACTGATGTTTATTTCAAATGGCTTAATGTCTTCTATCTCCTTGTCAGCATGCATGCAAGCATTCTGTCCTATCCCCTGACCAGCAATTAGGAAGATTAGACATTAGATAGATTGGAGATTGCTCCCCAAGGCTCAAAATAATGAGTCTCTGCAATGTTTAATAGACGAATCTCACACACCGGCTATTTTCTGAAAGGACCATAAAGTAGTCCTGAAAGTCTGGTTTAGTATTATCATGTTGTCACGCAGCTAGTTCTTCAGCTTTAAAATTGATTGTGCCACTTTCCCTTATGCTGCCCAAAGCAATTTAATCACTTCACAAATGAAAAGACAAATCACCAAGACCCCCCACTGTTGTTATTCACCCCACTGTGTACTGCCCACTGATTAACCCAGCAACTGCTAAGCTTGTGTGTCCACTGTTTGAAACAAACCCCCAGCATATACTGTACTTCTTGTGCTATTGTCGCTTAGGTAAATTCTCATTAGATGCTTTTAACAACACCTGGTCAGGTTCTCGTGTTTGATCTCCATGGTAGTAAAGGTATCAGCATCTTGTTTCTGCAAACTAATACACATCTTCTACCACTGACCAATGGCAGCTGACAAACACTGTGGCTGTACAAACGTAGGATGAGATGTGTGATTTTTGCGAAGACATAGCATAACTAAAACAGGTAATGTCTAAATTTTTTGGTAAATGCATGACATTCAATATCGTACTGACATGAGGCTAAAGAATGCTGCTGGAGTGAACAGTGCAACTTCCTCGCAAGGAAAGAGAGAAATAAAAAATACCACTGAACAGCAGGACAGCTGGTAGATGATTCCTCCATCTTCGACTGTCCACCAATCACATGCCTTTGTTTAGATTACCATTAAACAGCTTAACCCACTGGCAATGTGTCAAAGCCCAATTCCTCCACACTGCCAGAAGGGAGAGGAGTAAGAGTCCACGCACAGACACAGACACATATGTCTAAGAGGACTGTTGAAAAGCATGTTGGCAAAATACCTACTAGCAATGACAGCAAGGCACTTTGGGAAATCAAACTGGCAACATCCCTGATGGGAGATGATGAAAATGCCTACAGGCTACTATGAGGACAATGGTGTGTCTCAGTGTGCAGTACATTTTTGTGGGTAAACACTTTACGGCTCACGGCCCACTTGAAGCAGACAATTACACTGAGCGTCAGAGGGGAATACATCCACATTGCTGTACCATTGTGGCTATTAAGAGTCTTGTGTAGGATGGCGGTGGGAACGTTTTGTACTACACCTTGCGCAATAATGAGGTCTGTAAATCTCAAACATGGCTGCGTTGTTTCCTCCATCGAGAAACTGGACGATAAAATGGAAATGGTCGACTTACATGTGGCTGCAGTGCCAACACAATCTCTAACTGTGCAGGTTTCTTAATATGACAAAGATCTATTACTAATAATCATGGAAGCTCTTTATGAGCTGCATCTCTAATATATCTCACATTCTGAGAAATTACACTACTCACAAAAAGTTAGGGATATTTGGCTTTCAGGGGAAATTGATGGAAAACGTAAAAAGTTCATACTACAGTGATATTATATCATGAAAGTAGGGCATTTAAGTAGAAGCATGCAATGGTGATTTCCTCATCTCAAA
>JAUMHL010000013.1:4939507-4966536 GCA_032362345.1 Sandelia bainsii | reverse complement strand
GAGAAGAGAAGAGAAGAGAAGAGAAGAGAAGAGAAGAGAAGAGAAGAGAAGAGAAGAGAAGAGAAGAGAAGAGAAGTGTCCTCTGCAGGGCTGAGACAATGGGTCATAAACTTTGTGAGATCACAAAACCAGCATTTCAGCCTCACCCTGAAATAACTACATTTTACTGTTCTGAAACATCACCTTTGCCCACACATCCAAACCACTGCAATTTTACTGCCAGGACTGCTGCCAACTTTAAAAGACATAAAGGATCACAATCATTTGGCACATTTTGTATCACTCTTTCCTCGTCTGTCTCTCTGCATTCACTCTAGTGCAAAACAATCTAACCCTACCCCCAGAAAAGAGACAACACTGGGGGAATAAGTGATTCCTGGCTGGGTTTTAACATGCTTCAGGGTAAAACACTTTAGCAATGGAAGCACTACAATGAGGAAATCATTCCTGTGTTGTGGAGGAGGGCTGAGACACAGTAAAACCAACAAATGTGTGTTTTTGTCCAGTATAAAATTCAGTCTTACAGCATCTCAACCACATGTTGCAAAGACTCTAAGCTTAAAATGCTAAATATGCTGCATGCAGTCTCACCGAGGGACATTTTATTGTGTCTTTGTTATCTTTACAGCTTTCTGTAAGCTCACCACTCCTTTTGTCTTTGAAGGCACACATCTTAAAGGTGTGACTGCCTCAGCGTCTTCCTCTCATATCTGCTTTGTCCATATGTATCATTTATTCCCAAGATATCCATTTAAAATGTCAGCTGCTCCACATCAGAGCCAAAGGTTCGGTGTGTGCATGTGCATAATGCAGCAGGGGACTCAGGGTTCATACATCATAGGTGCTGGGGGACTGCCAGTCCACCAAATGATGTTGTCTATAAACCTGTTTTATCATCCTAATCGCCTCCCCCCTCCTCCGCAGCGCCAAATCTTTTCCAGCTCTCTTTTAGGCAAAAACACACACAAAAGGTCAGGAGCCATGCAGATTATAAAGTCACAATCCAATCATGCCACACCCTCACAAAGCCTCACGGTGATCTTAGAGCACCTGAACACACACACACACGTGCAAACACACACCCTCGTCCACTCTCTCCAGTTATCAGTCGATCTGTTTTTAAAGCCTCCATCGTCCACTGAGAAGGCAAATCTTCATGTGGTTATATAGGATGGTCTTGCAGGGATTAATATTAAGTAAACATGCTGGACAAGACACTACAGGGAAAATATTGACCATTCAGACAGCACAGATCGAAAGATAAGACACAAAGGGACGTGTACTCCCTTAGTAATATATCATCTTTGAGGCAGAAGAAAGAGACAGACTAAATGGGATGCAAGATTAAAAGCTCCGCCAGCTCACATGGGGCTCCATATGCAGGTCTTAACCGCTACAGGTATTATATATGCATCAAGTAAACCAATTAGATTTTTCAAGCGAGGGGAGGTCCGTGGGGAACAAACTTAACCGAGTCAACTGCTCTCCAGGGAATCAGCAGGACTTCATCTTTGTCATCGTAGCGTCGTCTCAATCCAAGGCGGAATATGAAGATACTGCAGGGGTCTGACACACAGCTGCAGGTGCCATCATGGAGGCCCCACATGAGAGCAGATGTGTGTAAATCACGGCTAAATGTGAAAAACATCAGGCTGGATGTTGTTTCCAACGTTTCCAGAACAGTAAGGATCAAAACATGCAATTTAAAACTCACGATCGTTTTTCTCTACTTTCCTGTCTCTTTCATTAATGGCGTAGGTCATGAGATCTTCTGACAGTATAGCCAATACAGAGTATTACCAGAGGAAAATGTCTAAAATAAACCTATTGTATTCCTTTTGAATGTAGAAGATTATCTGACTTGTTACATGCTCTTTGATCACATTATTTAATCCAGCCCCGTCTATAGTATCCCTGAATTAACAGTGTTTCTGAAGAGAGGATGGGACAGCAAATTGTTCACTAATTTTTGCCAACATATTGTACATATACAACATACTGAATGCCATACATGCAAGCTCTTAACTTCAAGTAAGAAGCAGGTGTGAGTTACAGTGAAGTGCAGTCACTTGGTCCTTTTCTTTTATTTTTGTTGGTCTCCACCACACAAACCAAAGTGGTTTCCTTTGGAAAATTCCCCTCTATCAGTGACGCTGTGACGTCAAGATAAACAGAGAATCTGATGCAGGAGGCGTTCACTTGAGCACAAAGTAAACACTACAGCGTACACAATTAAAACTGTGATGAAAAGATATCTGACAAAGAAAGTGACTGAATCAAAAATGTATATGATGTGTTTGTCAAAAGAAAGAGGTCTGTGAATGGTTTCACTGGTACTGAATTATGTCAAAACAGGTGAAACCAACTCAAATCAAATGAGCAACATACATCCTCCATTATTCACAGAGCAAGAACATACACACACACACACACACACACACAGAGCACATCCTTTCTACCTTCAATTATTTACCAGGTGGGAGTGAGTAATGATGTTCTGCACTCACACACTCCTCTAACACACTGCTTCCACTCCACATTAATAATGTAACCTCCAAATGTGAGTCTCTAATGCACCTGTGTGCCCTGTCTTATCACAATGGTTTATTGATGTAATGTATACTCAATAATAGACATGTTCATAAGTCTGGGTAAAAAGAAAAGAACAGGAGACTAAATAATAAAAATATTAACTATAAATAAACCAATACTTTGCTATGTGCTGTACACATACGCTTATTTTTCCTGTCATTCCATGAGTGGGAAAAGCTGCATTAGATTTAAATGGTTTTCTTTCTCTCTGCTTCTCAAACTCTGGTGGATCACCTTCTGATCTAATGGATTCCACATTGTTCCTCATGGGAATGTGGCTAATAGAGTTTGTCCATGATGCTGAGCAGGGTCCATATTCCCAGCTGCAAGCCTGAGGATGCAGGTGATTTCATAAACACCAGATAATATTAAAGGACTTTGAGGATGAAAGCCTGAGCTCCCAACCTGAACTACCTGGATCCAATAAATGTGACTTTACTGAAAATGCATGTTGCACAAGTACATTTAGAGAGTTGTTAACTGATGGATTACATTTTTAAAAACATTTATTGACCCATCCTGTCATTACAGTCTAACATTTGGCGTATAACATTTTTGACCTGTTCTGTTCTTCCTGATGCACGGTACAAGCCAAATGGTGGCATCATGATCCCAGACTAAACTTTAGCCTGAAAACAATGAGTCAAACCCTGTGTCAACATGGATTGGTATCAGCTAGATACTGACTTTATGAAGTGGATAGGCTTTCACTGAGATTAGACTGACCCCCAATAAACACTCACAATATTTTCTGTTCTACTCCACTCGTTTGCTGCATAAAGATACAGTTAATACTCATCACTCTCTGTGTGATGAGTTGCACAAATGCGTTTTAAAGCGACTGTAGTGGCAGGCCTTTACTGAGAAAACGTTTAACAATGCTGTTCACAGGATTACCAAAATGAAAGTGAATAATGTCTGTTAATGATAAATACTTCTACGCTTTGCATTTGCAGATAACAGGCTTGGCTAATGAGCAACCCTTCTGTTTTACCTCCCTGCAGTGAGGAAATGCCCAGTGAGTGCCAACGTTAGTGTAAGCTGCAGGCTTATCTCCTGATTCACATGTTAGACTACACCTACTGCATAAACACAGTGGAAGCTATTGTAATGGGAAAAAGACAGATTAGGTGTGTCAAGCATCAGAGACAATTCCTCCCTTATTTCACTTCATCTGTAATAGGCGGAGAAAGCAACTCTCATTAATTTCTCTTTTTCTTTTATTTGAGCAGCATTACTCATTTCTTTTTCTAAATTCTCCTCTATGGCTTCATCCCGATCTCTGATTTTCTTCAGTTACACCATCCTTGCTTCCATCTCTACATCTCCCTTCATTTTTAATCCCCCCCTCTCCACTCTTCTGCTGCTTCACATCTGGCTCTTGTGACAGCAACCACACAATCTCAACCTAAACAATAGTTTGTTAGTGCAGTATTCGTATTTAGGGTCATACTGATAGCTGAATAGTGACGTCTAAAGAGAGATATGCCATTTAATACGTGGCCTAAAGATTCACAATATCAAAAGACTGGGTGAAGGAATTCCTGTTGTAAGGAGGACTGCTGATGCTGCTGCTGTTTTGTAAAGAACCAGAAGCTTTGTGGTCTTAGATCAGTTTATGATTTTGAAAAATGCTCACACACAAACACGCACACAGCTCTGGGTCAAACTGTCCACTCAGCCACAGGCACACTAACAACCACACACATACTTGGCATTTTCACAAGAGCCAATAACGGCTCCCCGAACTGGCAGCTCTGAGAGTTCTTTCTTAATTATCATCATAAAAATTCCCCAAATTTTAAGCTGATAACACAGTGGCTGGGTTGTGTAAAGGCAAGACACCTAACTCTCAGCTTCCAGCAAGAGTTCATTCAGAAAATAAATCCCACAGCCACCCAAATTGGGTTGGACAATCCAAAACACCATAGCACAGATGTCATTAAATCTGTTGCCAGTGCAGCGTCTCACAGGATCCATTTCTCTAAACAGCATTAGGAAGCCAGAGTGCTGCTGCAGACAAACACACGCCTCAGACTCACTTACTATATGCAAGCACGCACACAGAAGTCGCACACAAAATTTCAGAATGGAATGTCCCTCCTCAACTGCTTCCTTCACATGTTGCTAAAATTTTAATGCAAATTGATGATATGAACTCGACCAAACTGGTTTTAGAAAAAAATATTTGTTGATGTGTGTTCATCCTGGTACAAACTTCCCAACTTGAACTAAAAAAATGGATCTGGATGTATAGCACAATTTTTTTTTTTTTTAAAGATGAACAGCAATGATGAAGACACAGTAGAAGAATTACAATCAGGATTTACGATAGATTAAAAATATGTAGAATTTAGCTTGAAAACATCAGTTCAATCTGTGAGGTTTTTGGTGGAACTGACAACAACTATGGCTTTACAGCAGCCTCACGACCAATAAATAACACTGGACAGATCTGATGAGGCCTGTCAGCTCCAAGTTAAAGACTCAAATGCCTTCCAGCACATTCATTTTAAATCACTCATCAACAAAAAAAATCCCTTAATTACATCTGCAACCATCCATGTAGCAGAACCAGACACTCACACATATTACTCACAGATATCTGGAAGACTTCCTGTGTGTCATCGAGCATCTGCACCCTTATGGAGACCTGCTTTCCTGGAGGCTGAGCAGGAGGACGCAGGCCTGGCTCCAGGGTGGACACCCCAAAGCTTTCAGGGGCGCCCAGCCTCTGTCCAGCTGTAGATGGCCTGTCTGCTGGTTCGACCATGATGACAGACGCTACAGTACGGGGCTCTCGAGCTGCAGGGACCTCTGTTTACGTCTGGAGGAGAGAAGGAAAGAGCGACAGTTGTTTTTTCCTCTAAATATATGGTTGCAGTTTGTCTTCTTATTCGCTTCAAGCCAGCAAAGCCGACAATTTTTAATTTGATTCATAGCAAGCAATTTTAACTTAGATGGCATTTACTCACACAGGCCTCATCCGAAATAGCACAGTTACATCACATCCTGTGTGTTGGTGAATTTCTATACACAACTTATTCCTGTATTTGCTTTCAGGATTCAACTGGTTTTTCTGGTTTTATAGACTGTTTTATGCTTTGTGCTTAATTCGTTCAAGAAATTCATGAAAACTGTTGCCATGTTTATTCAATCCAGGCTAAATTGACCTTGCACAATCTAAAAACCACACAATATTTACTCAGTGAGTTTTTGGTTGTGATTTTTTTTTATTGGTTAGGATAAAACCACAGACTAGAGCAGCCTCAAATTGTATGGCAGCTAAACCTAGACACTGGCGAACCCACAAAGAAGCAGACTCACACCTTGTCTCAAACCTTGCTAGACATTCACATGCACACACGTATTCCAGATTCAGCAAACACAAGTTGAGTTTCCTACAAAGCAAATGCAGAGCTCTGATGAGGACCAGTTCAGACTTGAACAAGGCTTTACAAGTAAGGCCGATGAGATACGGTCTGGAAACACAAAGATACCCCCTCTCTCTTCATTCACACTTACACACACGAACTTTTCAGCGACCCCCCCTCCCCCCCCTTCCTTTGTCACAAGTTAAAAGCCTCATATCTCCTCAACTGTAAGAAGTCTCGCTTAGTTTATATCTTGGTCACAAGACTCTTTCAGCAAGTCCATATTTCAAGACCAAATACAGTATGTCAGAGTTTTGATGGGTCTGAAAGTCTGATCCAATTACACCTGAGAAATATAGCTTTATCCAGCCAAATCTGAATAAAACAAACCTGCTGTATAATTTGTGGTCTTCTGTAGACTTTCCCAAAATCCACTTTGCACCGGTCACTTTTTTCTGTGAGGCTAAGATGGAAAGTGCAATAACACTATGCCGAAGCCCCTATGGATCATTTATCTTGAGGGAACAGCGCAGACGCCGACGCTGCCCGTACAATGACTCTGCTGTTATTATGATAATGGATTAGGTCATTTTATCAAGCAAAAACACCAGCCGCTGTCTAAAGTCTCTAGTGTGAGAGTTGTTTTACAGCATTCAATTGTATATGTTTGGATTTTGGACTGCTGGTGAGGCAAGAAAAAACATCATCTCAAAGATATAGCACAAATAATAGCAAATAGCACAAAACCTGTGAATGCCTACAGGTTCAGAGCTGCTGTTATGAAGCTGATCTCTGACCTCAGTGTGAAAGAGGACACACAAAACAGACTTCTCTCCTATGTTAATCAATCAACAACAAGACCTAGACACACACATGCACACAAAAACAACACAGTTCTCCCACACCTAATCAAGCCTTTGCCTGCAGAATCCACCGGGGTGCATAAGCCATATGCAAAGACATAAAAAAAACGATTTTATATCCTGCTAATCCCGCCACCTGCACACACAAACGAGCACCTCTCTTCACCTCACCTGTGACAAAAGCTGAAACTGGAACCCGGCCAAGGAAGAGACCTGACAATACGGGACCTGACATTCAAGTTACTCATTACACCTGTGGGAACACTCGCTTGTTCTTGTGCGCTACTTCCCCAATGCACTGAAATGAAAGCTCAGCTCAGTTGTTTGTTAGCAGTTCAGTATTGACCAACCCACGTTTAGCCATTTTAAATGCTTGAATAAGCTGTTTTTTGTAACCTTACACTCTCCCGGTTACGGCTACCAACTTGTTTCTCCCTGGGTCAATCTTCAAAGCAAACCAAGTGTCAACTCATGACCAGTTTTATAGCTCAAACTAATCATTCAGTAACAGGAAGGTGCAAATTGCCGTGACAAACATCAGATCACATTCTGCAGAGGGCAGTGATTGTCTGTGGCCTACACATCTTTAATGTCACAACACAGACTCACACAGAAGGAGCCTACCGCTAGAGTTCAGTGAGTTTTTTCCCCCCTCATAAGCAAAAACAAAAAAGTTGACAGGATTGATTTAAGATCTTGAGAATAACACACTGGCTGTTAATTTAGTGTTCCTCCATAATTTAGATCAATTTTCCAACTGAATAAATCTCAAGAATGGAAATTTGGAAGCAGAAGTTTCATCATCTCCTCAGTAGGGAGCTGGGAGGATTATACACGGAGTAAGCTGAGCAAGAGAGGAATACAGAGCGAGCTGGTCGCACAGGCACAAAGGAAGCTACTGTGGGAGCTTCCAGCAGCAGGGCTTTAACTCAGAGGGACCCAGGCCTCTGTTAAAACAGCCTTTGAACTGGCGTTAGTTGAAAGTTTCCAAGAGTTTGTGAGAGGGAAGCCAGGCTCTGGGAATCGGATATGAGTGTGTGTAAACAAGAGCATCTACAGAGACAGTTTTATGTTTAAAGGCATTAACCAATCGGGGTTTTATCTTCTTTCTTTTTTTTTTATGTGGATTTGCAAGAGAGTAAAAGTGAAAATACACCATAAGAATCATTACTTAATCGGGATAAGAATATTCACATGAAAGTTGCATAACAGGCTACAGTTTCCAGCTATAAAAGGGTCTTACACGCAACACCGTGACAAGTGGATTTTCAAAGCAACATGAGATGAAGAAAGTAGATCAGTCAAACTGTGCTATAAAAGAGGATCAGACATCACAAGCTGAAACTAATGGGATGTTATCGACATACTGCATAAGACACAAGGGGAGTTTGTAGCAATGTTTCTACTGGACATTTCGCCCTTACAGTCAATATTTTGTCAATTACCTCAGAGTAAAGTAAGTCTGTACTTTTATAACATTTATCCTTTTATATATTAATCTAATTATAAATAAGCTCATGGTAGGGCTGCAGCTTTCATTTCACTGATTAATCTAAATTATTTTCTCAATTAAGGTGACAACTTGAAGTGTGAAAGCTAAAATTACAGATATGAGCGTGGAGCTCTGCACCATGCTGTGCAATGACACCATTATCCTTCATTAATATGTGCAACTAAGAGCAAAGGAAACAAATCTCAGCTAACGACCATAAACAGACTGTGTTGCTTGTTGCTGTTTTTACAACCACCACGTCTCCTTTAATGAACAGTTATTGACTGAAAACTATCTGACTCACCCTGAAGCACCAACTATAACCTGACAAGAACAGTTGAGGCAGAGATCAAGGTGACAACACAACACAACACAACACAACACTCTTGTGTCCATGGTCCTTGACAGATCAGTTGTCGTGGTTGATACCACGTTTTATCAAGGTGACGCTCTCCACTGGTCATTAAGCTGTTCTACTGCCCTCAGGAGAATTTCTATTGTCACACCGGGTGTGTGCATTAAAGGACAGAGCAGCACCAATTCCACTTCTGCTGTGGGTGTGATATTGATTTTGAAAGTGAATGGGGAAGTGGGCAGCACACTTAATAAGCAAACCACACTCACACACGATCACCCGTACTCCCTTCCCTTCTGACCCTGTGCTCTTACCTCACGCAACAAGAGCATGTGTCCCCCTGACATCAGTAAAGGAAAGGGATTTACTCGTCAGATGATCTCTAATGACCTCTAATAGATGGCATCCTTCTCCGGGGGGTGGGGGGTTGGTGAAGGTTTGGCTGTGACAACACCAGAGACCTAGGAGGGAGGACCCATATGCTGTACTGTATGACATGCACGCAAATACCAGCTTTGTCAGTAAACTAAAACAAGTCCAGTTGGCAAAGTGCAAGCCCCAGTATGTGGGTTAGTAGAGTAATCCTTTAGGGCAGAGTTAAGATGTCAGTAGGCCAGAGCAACCTGCTTACACTCCAGTGACTGGCCTGGTGTGTGCACTGCTCAGTATTAATTGTGCACGGTGCCACGTTTTGACAATGATCAGCTCAGACTATTGTGGGGTTTTGTGAATGAAAAGCATTAATGACACAGAACAGACACAGAACAGTAGGGGATGAGTGAGGAGAGAAGCTGTGCTGCACACAATGACTTTATTATACAGTAAAATGTGCAAATCTGTCTTTTTAAAACGTTAAAACGTTGCATTACGCGTAAAATACCTAAATTAATAAAAGAGAAGTCGATCCTTTCCTTCCTAACATTAAGCTTACAGTCAAAGAAGCTCTGCTGGACCTCCTGAAGCTCAGCCGATTAGGAAAATGAACAGGCTGGTTGCAGATTATACTTCAGATATCTGACTCACCAAACATCACGCACTGTTGCCTTAAAGTGTTTAGTCTTTAAACCGGGAGCGTTTAGTGCAACAAATCTGTGTATATCTCAACATAAGTGTGCACAACACAAGGGACACCAGGAAGGCTACGTGTAACCTCGCTCATAATCCGGATAGCATGATTTCCTTACCCCCCCTCTTTCTTCAGGATCCACAGATTGTCCGTCAGTAGGAGCTTTTATTTCCAACGCGCACGGTAAATCCCGCACCACAGTGCTGTGCTGCGGGTAAACTGTGACTCGGTGGTCCTCTCCTCGCTGCTGGGCCGCTCCCTCTCAGGTGGGACGTGGTTTCTGTGCGGCAGCCATTGAAATAAATGTGGGAAACCGTGCGCCGAGCTTTCTACTGGAACAATAAAGAGCGACACACCGCCTCCAGCACTGGAACCCCGGCTCTACTGTGTCAGGCAGGCGGTGAGAAAGTGCGGCCAAGGGCAGCTCCACAGCGCCACCAGCCGGTGCTCTGCGGGATAGGAAGTGTGGGTTTCTATCAGTATTTCAAGCCTACTTTACTTTATTATTCAGCGCTATTAAAATGATACACACATAATGCACCACTACAAGTATTATACTAATATAATATTTATTATTCTGAAATGTGCTGTTCTACATAAAAAAATTGTTTACTGTTGATAGTTTAATGCCATTTGATGCCAATACTGCACTTTTAACAGTATACTTTTATATTAATTTTTTTATATTACTGTGGTATTGCTACTCAGATCATTTAGTAGAGTAAAAGCAGTAACACCACAGTGTAGAAATACTTTGTTACATGTAAGTCCGCTGCATTTAAATTGTTACCTGAGAAAAAGTACAAAAGTGTTAGCTCAAAAAATACCATGTAAATGTAGTCTTTGTGCAGAATGACTTATTTCACACCAACAAATGTGATATTGGATTACAACTGTTGTTGCATTAATGTGGTCATCACTTTAATGATCCAACATTATTGTGGCACCTTCTCAACTGTTTTGATGAGCATATATTTTACATATCATGGCTATAATACGCCTACATAGTCTATGCAGTGGTGGAAAGTAAAAGTGCTGGGAAATACTTTACCTCAAAATTGCACCAAAAGCACAATTCACTAACATTTGTGAAGATCAAAATCAGATTTTCGGGAAACTTTGAAAAACACAAATTGGCCCGTACGGGGATCGAACCCGCGACCTTGGCGTTATTAGCACCACGCTCTAACCAACTGAGCTAACCGGCCGCTGAAGCGATGTATAAGCAGAACTCTTTTCTAACTAAGCGGCACAAAGCGTTGATTAGGTTTCTTTTACAGTAACTAATCTTATAATTTTAACATTTCATGACTTAAGTCACCAACATTATAACCAAAAAACAAACTTTAACGGCATATTTCTGCGTGCGTAACGTAGCGCGAGCAAGGTCCGTTGCCATAGTTACCACTGAGAGAGGGCGAGACTGCTCACGTGATTCAGCAAGATGGCGACCACAATGTAGAATGGATGTGAATGTGAGTACTACGTATTATAAGCTAAGCGTAAGATTAATAAACCAGTGTTTCACAGCGTTTGTGCACCCAAGTTGTATTAGAAAGAAGATGTTTTCTTTATAATGTACTGTAAAAATAATAGTAGCCAGTTTCGTTTTGTCCAGTCTGCCAACTATAGTAACGCTGACCGAATCTGCTAACGTTAGCTCTCTACTAATGTGAGGTGAATCATTTATTGTTTATTGTTTCTCAGTTGTTTTGTTCTTCCAGCCAGGTTCAGTCACCATAGTTAATGCTTGAACACCTTCACCTTAATATCCTCTGTCTGTTTTCTTTCAGGATTTAAACTAAGTGGATCCTTTTTTTGCTGGAAATTTGGATCTACTGGTTAATTGTTCATCATCATATCAGATAATCAAGATGGCCCTAAATGTTTTTGGTAAGCATCCCAGCATGACACTTCAGATTATGTCCATTATGTTTTTATATGGTTCTATTAATGGTGTATTTCTGTGTGCAATTTATTTGTTTGTGGTTGGCCCCCAATGTATAGTATTCTGACCAATGTTGTGGGATAAATCTAGTAGCTATTTATAAACTGGGAGAGGCCAGTGAAAATCTTGTGTAACCAGTTGCCATAAAGCTTAAGTCAGTTTATTTAAGTACTGTACTTAAGTACAGTGTTGAAGCACTAGTGTTTCCATTTAATGCAACTTTACTTTACTTATGCTTTACATGTGCACACTGACAGGTCTATTTCTGCAGCATAATAAGTGCTTTTAATACTTCCAGTACATTTAGCTGTTGATTGATTATTTCTCTGTTGTTGTATTAGTGTGTTTGTTAACAAAATAGTATTTGGTGGAACTGCTGACATTTAATGCCTGAAAATAGATTGTCTTCATTTTCTATTGAGTGGCCCTGAGAAATTTACATAAATGCATAATTCTGTGTAAATACAGTTAGCAAAATAAGTGGTAATTACAGCTTCCCAAAATAAGATGTTTGTAAGAAGTCTAACAAAAAATTAACTACTTAAGTAAAATTACAGTGCACTATTGTGCATGCGTTACGTGGCTGGAGTGCTTTGAGTGAAATCACTAGACTTTATTTCTTCCCATATCTGGTGCTGATGCTGTCAGTATTAGTAGCTGATATGTCTGGTTTTATTTGAGTCTGTCTACGTGTGGGGCTATGTTGCCTTGAGACAGAGGGTGAGGCATTTGCCCTGGGAGGATTTTGAGTTATTTTGAAGACAGGATACCGGGACTACCAGTGTTGAATAGATAAGGCTTGTAGAGTGAACGCAGAATGCACTGAAGGCAGGAAGCAGGCTGTTAGTTTTACCCATGCCGAGAAGGTGGAAGACAGTGTATTCCTGAAATTGCAAGATTCTGGCAAAAGAATACACTTGGAATATATCATGACACTACTCTTTCTTTTTTTTAAGAAAACTGCATTTTAGTGTTTGGCTGATTGAGTATTTGTACTTTAATAGCAATTGTTATTGTGTTTTCTTTGTATTTTGTAAGAAGCAGAAACTCACAGGACATAAACAACAGAAACACCAATTGCTGACTAAGTCTGTCTGTGCCATGCTAATTTAACAGGACTTTTATTTGTCAAAATGTCAGTATATGCTCATGAGTCACTTAAGAAATGCATTCAGCATGTAAATGGGTGCCTGGATGGATTACACAGTCATAACACTGGAGGCTTGTTAGTAGAAGTTCAGATCAGTAGCTCAGAGTTCAGCCAAACTCCAAATTAGCACTGGCAGCTAAAATAGTTCAGCTTGACTTCCAGTTGCTGTAATATTAATGTTGGTGCTGTTTATAGTCTGCTACAGCTGAACAAGCATCAAGGAAATGCTGCTGTAACGTTGATATCCATCTACAATTAATTTACAATGGGTAGGCCTGAGGGGGGTGACAACAAAAGATCAACATCACACAGAGAGCTCATTTACAAGCCATCCTTTCTGCAAAGCGATATAAATGTATCTTTCACAGAGTAGATTTATTTATTAATCCACTTCATTACCATTTACGCTCTGTGCAGTTTTTAGTGTGGGACAGAACATCATCCATCAGTCTGAGATCTCAAGTTACTTATATACAAAGTAAGGAAAATTAAGTCCTTGAGAGTCTTGACATCAAATCTCTTGCTGTCAGTGTGCCAACCTATTTTTTACTAGACTTTAAGCTTTTTCAAGCTTGTTTATCTGTGAGTGACTGCCGTGTTACTCCCAGTTTGTCCAGTGTGGAACCCTGAAAATGATGTGTTTGCTCCAAATTACTGTTTATTTTATTAAATGGATTTAAAATAAGAAAAACATAAACGACATGTGAAAATCCTGATCTTATGTGATGAATCATATTTTTAAAAAATCTAAACAGTCCAGGATAAAAGTAGCCACTGTCATATTTTCTCCACCTGGGGGCACTGTCTCAAAGAGAATTAAGTTTGAGTGACTTTACAGGCTTTTAATAAATACATTGCACTTGTTGTCTCCAGATCATGATGAATACAGGCCACCGGTGTGGAAGTCCTACTGTAAGTATCACTTGCTTTTCCACTGATGTGACAGACGGTTCTGTTAGAGTTTTGTTTGTTTTAGTATTAATGTGATTAGAAATATTCTACTCTTCTTTGTCTTGAATGTTCCTTCACAGTGGTTCACATGCTCTTTGTTGATTATGTACTGCATGTTTTTTGTCTCAGTGTACCAGCTCCAGCAGGAGGCACCCCACCCACGCAGAGTCACTTGCACCTGTGAGGTGAGAACACACTCACTTATTGTCAGCCTGCTAGTGTCTGTCTGGTCTTGTGTTATTCTTGAGAAATCCAGTGTTGGATCTGTTGGATATTGCAGGAAAGTAACATAATTAGAGTGGCTGTATAGACACAAGGAAACAACAGGTTAAACAACAGCAGTGCCAGCTGCCAATACTGCATCATTCAGCAAGCAAAAAAATCATATTGGATAAATTAAAATAAAGAGCTTAGGTTTTAAATAAATCTATTGTACAGGCATGTTTGTTATGGAATACAGAAATCCATTTTAACACACATTGACTGATAGGACCTCACAGTACTGCACCCAGAATAAAGATTTTATAAAGTTTAAGCCAAATGATAAAGCCTAAAAATGTCCATGTTTGATGTGTTGTTATTTATTATTACAGCCACTTTTCGTGCAGCAGCAACAGTTCTTTGAGATATTTTGGACTGATGTATCAAAATGTAGGCTAAATGAGAAACAGAGGACTTGAGCATGTGTGCAGGATGTCTTTAGAGTAAAGTAAAGTATGGGGAATCGCCGACTGGGCTTATGGCAAAGCTGGTATTACTGTAGTTTGCCAATCCATTGTTGCATGTCCCTCTTAAGAGGAGAAATTGACTTACAGCGGGTGCACTTTGCGTTAAAATGTGTGTTTAAATGTATTTTAGATCAGAGCAACATGAATGTAAAAATCTAAACATCCTCATGTCTTTGCTGGGATAAGTTCAGTCAGCTGAGTGTGTCCTAGTCCAGGGCACTAAGGTGCTATTGAATATTGCCGATGTCCACTGAATGCACCAGCACGTCTGCCCATGGGGGGGGCGACCACCAGATGTGTGTGTGGGGGGTAGGGGACAGCAAGGTTTGGAGGAATCCAAGCAGGATTAAAAGTGCAGTGGATTGTTCGTCTGGTGTTTCTGTGTGTGTGTGTAGATCTGTAGAAGACCATTCTCTTAAAGCTGGGTGGATGGGTGTAGGAATTGTGTGTGTGTGTGTGTGTTTGGTGGCGGCGGGGGGGTGTGTAGACGCAAAATGAACAGCTGTTGGTTTTGATGCCCTGGTCTGGTCAGGTAGTTGATGCTGACCCAGTTACAAAGAGCAGATTTGAGGACAGACAGAGTGGAGCGACCCCCCTGCTTCCAGTAGCCCTGTGTTGTCTACTGGGAATTCAGCCATATGTGATTTTAATGATGCACCAATTAGCACTTAGCTATGACTGGTACTTTTTAATTTGTGGCATAAATCAGTATAGGCACTGTTCTACTGGTCATTAACAGTATTTAAAGTCAGACAATCAGTTGTTCAAAAACTTAAGAAGCAGTCTCTTTGCTTATCAAAAGAGGAAATAAATGAATAAATAAAATAAAAGTTTGTCTTTGCATTTGTGTTTTACCATGCATCCTGTTTCTCTGTGTGCCTCTTCATTTCATCATTCATTTAAAATAGACTGTATTTGAAGTTGGAAGACGTGGTTCTCTTCAGCTCGGTACCGTAACGTGCAGTCGAAGATGTCTGTTGAGCATTAGTAATGGTATTAGTCTGTCTTCTCCGTGTGTGGCTTACTGACAGGCCTCAGAGCAGTTTTGGTAGGTGTCCAAACATGCAGGTGCATGGTTCATAAACAGTGGGGTGGCATACCTCCTCTTTGATCATAAAACAGCTCAGTTAAATTTCAACTCCAATGTTTACCACAAAATTTTTATTTTTTTTAAATGTTACTTTTACTTGCTAAAATTAGCTGTATAAAAACTTTAAATTATTTCTTCATGGCTCATAATGTGCATATTATGACACAAATGTGAAAAGTGCTACTTCTTTATTGTACACACAAATTTATATTCTCTGCAATTTGTTGACTCTCTGTGGTTTTATTGGCTCGACAGCAGTTTTTTTTCAGAATAAAGAAAAAAATGTTCAGCTTTTTAACTGACTCATGCATTATCCTCTGTGCCCACACACTCACGAACTTAGACACACGCTCGGCGCCAAGCAAGGTTCACATTCATGTCCCGAAAATGTGCCAGAGTCTGGGAAGATATTCAGCATGAGCACAGAGTTTGTATAATCTTGGTGCCAGTGGCATTTTACACACAATATTGTTGTTTTTTTGTGTGTTTCATGAATTATCTGCTATTGTACTGGATCATACAGGGAATAGTACTGTGTATGGAATATTGTTTGGGCCTAATGTTTTTATGTTATGTATTTTTATATTGTGATATTTAAGTCAACAAACTAGCTGATTAACTGTTTCTCGTGTTTTTGCTGATCTAATTCTTCTGTTGAAAATGATCTCACCAAGTTTGTCACCCTGTGTATTTTTCCTTTCCCAAACAGGTGGAAAACCGACCGAAGTATTATGGGAGAGAGTAAGTTGGCTTTGTCTGTTGTTTATATAAAGGAGGTTGTGTCAGTGCATTTGAAACAGTGAGGATGCCCCTCCGGACAGGTTTTTCTTAATTTAATCTAATCCACATACACAAAAATGCTTCCTCTGTCATCCAGGTACCATGGGATGATCTCAAGGGAGGAGGCCGATCAGTTACTCAGTCAGGCCGAAGGCAGCTACCTCATCAGAGAGAGTCAGAGACAGCCAGGCACATACACGCTGGCTCTACGGTATGTTTGTGTCCGTGTGTTTGGCTAATCTGGGAAGACTCAGACAGTCAAGAAAAAGCATGAGCTCAGTCACATTCTCAACCAGAAATAACAATTAGAAAATGAACCACTAAAAGCAAAATAAAATCAGGTACCATCAACTTGAGTGGAATATTACATTTGTGTTCATTATTATTTTATACGCTGCCAAAATATAGTAAAACTCTGCTTTATGCTCACTTGGAAAACTCTCTACATATGTTCTGCTCCTCCAGCTCATGTGAATCCCATGAGACCTTGCAGGAACTGTTGTTTGCCCGCGTGTGTTTTTTCGTGACAAGACGAAGAAAAGAGAACCTGTGCTACTTGTTGTAGATGTGAATGTTGAGCGTGTTTGATTGTTTGTTGAAGCACCCTGGTGTTGTGAGGATTTATCCCTTTAGTAAAAGCAGCAGTCGAGCTTTGAGCCTCTCAGAAGTGTAAACTCACGTGGCTGCACAAACTCAGCCTCTTCTCGTGAGCAGACATGATGATGATAAATGATGGAAGTGAGTCTGAGGTTTCCTTTAGCCATATACAGTATGTACTTAACAAGACAAATGTTTATTGGTCAGTAAAAATCACTACTGCATGTAGAGATTCTGTGCTTTTCTCAGAGACGCTTCAGTTGTGTGGATTCTTGTTACAGAGATCTGACATTACCTCTGGAGTCTTTTCTGTATCCTTAATGCCAAGATGTCTCCTTAATCCAATTAGCTTGTAAGCAAACTTCATTTAGCTCAGTTTAGCTTGAATGTGAGCTGTCATTTTCTCAGAGTAGGTGTCACACTTTTAAATGGGTCCATGGCATAATTCGAATTTGGTTTTGGGTCAGTTTCATCTATTCATAGTCATGTCATTCTTCCACCTGCACAGCTTTCTCCCTCTTTCACTATCTCTTCCACCCCTGTGGTAATAATTACCTTCCATAAATACCCCTTCATAAACTACGGTCCCAGTCTTTGCTGGCATAAAAGGAAAGGTTGGATTTTGGGTTAATGATCTAACAGTGATGTTTTATCTTGCGGTGGTTTCATTGTGATCCACTGAGAAGCAGATAATGTGTTGGCCCAATTCAGGGTCTGTCTATCACAACTCTGTCACTTAGTAGAGTTTGTGCCATTATATCTGACTTAGATTTTCTTAATGAAGTGCAGCATTTTTGTGTGTTCATGCTTCTAAATTGTGATTCTAGTGTATGATCAAAAGAGAAAATAGGTGCTAAAAATGCAAAATATACAGTTCTATGCAAAGGTCCACCATTAGATTTGTTGTTTTGGCAATTCTATTTTGACCATATATATATTTATGTCAAGGACCTGGCTCAGCATCTGGCAGCTTAATAATAATAACAATAATGGTTGATACTTTATTAATCCCCTTGGGGAAATCTGGATGCCAGGTTGGTCCTTCCATAGTCCGAAGAAGCTTGATCAGGAATGGATATGATTGTCATAGCAATGCTAAGAAAACAAATCTAATGGTGGCCTAAAACTTTTACACAGTACTGTAAGTCAAGTATGTTTATAGGCTTTTTTATTTTGTTATTTTCATGTGTTGTGTTTTTTGTACTCTGGATTTTGTACAAAAAGCACAAGGTGGGGACTCAAATTACCCAGTCGACTCATTTAGATTACATTTTGTATATAAAAAAGATAAGATATTAGGCATCAGAATCTCACCAAAATGCTGGTACATTTTTTGCATATTCTAAATAACCCAGACTCTATTCTAAATATGCGAGTGATAGGGGTTTTGAAAAGCACAGGATGCACAGTGGTTGAAAAGTTTTACTGCCAGTTTGACCTCTTACTTTGCAAAATCCTACAGGTTTGGGAACCAGACGAGAAACTTCCGTCTCTACCATGATGGAAAACACTTTGTTGGAGAGAAGAGGTTTGAGTCCATCCATGACCTGGTCACAGACGGCCTCATCACGCTTTACATTGAGACAAAGGTGTGTGTGTTTGCATCCATCTGTCCCTACTTTCTCTTCCATCTAAGTTACAAACATGTATAATTTTCACTTTTAAAGCAACTGATTAGCAGACATGTCTGAATATACAGTAAATGATGATTATGGATGATTACTGCCCATAGTGGAAGCATTTAAAGTTTTTAGCTTTCAGACCATTTTAACCATCTATGAACTCAGCCAGCTTGACTCACATAATACCCCTTCATTACTACTTGTTTACTTGATCATAGGAATCCCTGGATTTCTTAAGACCATGAAGAAGAAAGGGAGTCAGCATTCATCTTGAGCTCACTCCCTATTCAGGGTTTATTTGTTTATATACACAATAGAAAAGCACCAATGTGGGCAGAATGGTGCTGTGAATGAACAATAGTATTGCTTATAAGTTTTCGTCCAGTGACAGAAAAATAATGATTTATACTGTCACAGCACACTTCAAAAAAACAAAATGATGAATGATCTGAATCTCGATATTACACCTGCTTATATTTTTCTGTTCTGACAGGCAGCGGAGTATATCGCTAAGATGACCATAAACCCAATCTATGAACATGTGGGCTACACCACCCTGAACCAGGAGCCGACCCTGAAGAAACATCTGACACACAGCCCAGACACCCCAGATGGACCTGTCCCAGCCAAAGATGACTGCAACACTGAGGAGAGGGTGAGTATTTAAATACTGAATGTTGATACACTGAAGGAAAAGACAGCAGCTTTTGTCATCTTTTAGGAGTTTGTAAGTTTGTAAATCAGTGGTAGTAAATCATTCACATCTCCAAAAAATCAATATAAGTACAGGAAATTTATATCAGGAACACTGATATGACCCTGGGTTTTAGAAGAAGTGGATGTGGGGGAGGACAGAGCTGAGTCTATAAGACATAAAAACAAAATGCTACACAAATACTGTTTCAGTTCAGCTGAAATGGGAATCAGTGATCAGTAAAATGGAAGGTAAATGGAGCAAAATGCAAAATATTCTGAAATACTGTGGTGAAAATTTAGAGTTTGTAAAGCATTGATTTGGAAACAGAAATGTTAACAGGCCCTGCGGAGAGTTTATATAGGGGTGAAGGTAAGGAAAATTGCTGTATGTGCAGTGCTGGGATGGAAGGAAGAGAGTTGAGAAACATGGTGAAAAGAAGGAGAAGAAGAAGAAGGAGGAGGAGGATGGATGCAGAGGAGAGATGGCCTCCAGCCAAGGGCTCTGCAGTAAAATTACGTAACAGTTTGCCTGTAGAAAACTGCTGTCTTTCAGAAGCTGTTTACTGTGAGTATTGGAGAACCAAGTTTGTTGTTGGCTCATTAGTTTCCATTCAGCTGGGAAGTAATTAGTTTTTAGTGTGTTTAGTCTGTAATCCATTACTTTTCCTATAGCTTTTTATAGAATGAAAACATCTCCAAGCATTTGGAGATGTGAGATTTCAGTATGACGCAGGAGCTAACTCGGATCCTAATCGATGTGCGATGTGTTGAATGTATTTAAGTTCTGCAGCTGGGTGTTTGTGCAGGTGGTTGCAAGAAAATGAGCCAGGAGCTGCAGATCAATTCAGCCAACTGCTGCAGCCCCCTCAGAGTCATGTACACACAGCACACACACACAGCGTAGTGTAGAATAATCCTATCAAATAAAATTGACATTTTTCAGAAAATGACATATCAATAGACTCATAATCAAGTAAGTATAATGTTTGTAGTGTGTTTATTTGTAAAACCAGTGCTTAGCTTCCTGAGGCTTTGTATGACCTGCGGTGCATGACCACCTACACTGTACCTCATACATCACTGTCTGGGTATGTGTGTGTGTGTGTGTGTGTGTGTAATGGGGGTAGTCCTGGGGTACGTGTGTTTTTTCATAATTGGGTGGAATTGCAGACAAAGCAGTACGGCTGTGACATTGAGACCAGAGGTGGCTCTCTGTAGGGAAGACAAACACACCAGAAATACATATTTCATGTGTTCATACAGATAATCGCCTTTTTATTGCGGGTTAAATGGAGTTTTAAAATCCCTGTGGGGGGGTGATAAAGTGATGTTTCTGGTGAAGACTTTTTAAATATTAATTTACTTAAATTATTGGATAATGACAGGGAAGACGGCAATAAGAGGAGGTTACAGGAATTAAATCTGAATTTGATCTGACAGAAAAAACTCACTCAAATGTATATTATAAAATTTAAGGGCCCTAGATTAACATAACCCACTGTCTTTCTCTTTTCCTTTTCAGTTGTTGTATGTTTTTCTTTCTATGTCTGTTTATATTTGAATGGTCTTTAGTTAACCACTAGCACCCTCCACCCTACCATTCTGAGGCAATAGAAACTGTGATTAAATATCCATGAGCAGTCATACATATTCACTGTGTTGTGTATATGAGCTCAGGGTTGTGAATTTGGGTATGTTGCTCATGATAATAACATTATAACTCGGTTTAATTCACATTTTGTGGTAATACTGTTTTAAAAAGTCATTAAACTATACTTGTATTACTGTATTTTAGTATAAAATATCTTTAAAAAGATCAAAACACATAATTTGAAGCTTGTAAATCTCTCCCAGACTAACAGGATTTCATGCATTGTCTATTGTTGTTCAGCCCAAAACATGTCAAACATAAGTCCAAACATCCAGAGGCGACACTTAACCAGAAAGCTCTCAAGTGCACTTTCCTAATGAAAATTTAGCCTTAAACTGTTGTCATATAATGTAACTTGTTTAATCTAAGATAATGGGTGAGCAGAGTTTTTGATGTAAGAGCCAAGGATGTGTGTATTGATGTCAAGAAAATTTCATACACAAATAAAGCTGACAAGCTGCTGTTGTTTACAGTAGACAAGTAATACAGAAATAGGGAACCATCGCAGGAAAAACAGATGTTCCAGGTAAAATGACAAAGGACGGGAGGGAAACGAAGAGCAAAAAGTGTTAACACACGAATAAAATAACAGCGCGTTTCTCAGCTCATTCTTTCTCTCCCTGTCTTTTTCTCCTGGGACAGTCGAGGTGGCAGAATTGGTGGCGAACAACAACAATCACTGCGTTCTGATTGGCTCGTTCTCCTCTCAGTGTGTCCTGTTAAATTCATCCATTACTGCACTGTAGCTCGGCCCTCCCCCTCCTCTTGTTGCTCACTCCGCCTCTATCCGTCCCTCCTCCGCTGATTTTGCCTGGTGAGTGTGTAGGGGGGAAGGCGGATTAACAACCACACACACTGAGCCATGTGGGCTGACGCGCTCACCTACACGAGACTGAGAGACGGGAACGCTCATTCTTCCACATCAGTCTGATTTAAAGGATTTCTCCTCTCTGGAAGCAAACATTGAACTTTATGTGGGTTTTTTTTTTTTTTTGAATTTCCAGATGTTTTATTTGCTGGCTTTTGATTTTTGTTATGAACTGGAATTGCACCATGCAGCATCACCAGTATACAGAGCTAATCTGATTGGTTGATCTTTGTGGTACTGAGACAGCAGGATTGGTCCTGTGTTGGCTCCTCGGTTTGGGATGTTGTCAGATGGAGCTTTGAGATTATTTGAGAGTCTTGTTGTTTTCTGTTTACTTAATATTCTGGGCATTTTTAAATAATCTTTATAACAGCTTTTCCAGTTTTTGGATTCACATTCCAGGCCAGTCTGATTGACTTACTCTGTTTATTAATGGGATTAAGATTTGGTCTCAGAACCTGCTTTTGATTTAAACCTCCACTCAGAAACCACAGGTCTCATAATGCCGAGCCGAGAGTCATACATCGTCAAAAGAGGTAAAAAGCAATTAAGCAGGCGAGCTGAGAAGGAAACAGGTCAGAAGGGCTTTTTGTTTACTGCTGCTCTAGGCTTGAATGCCAGCGCTGGTTCAGTTCCCTCTCTGCCAGTCCCCAGCAACTCATCAGACCCCAGCACTGGGTCGGGAATCTGTCTAAACAGGGCGACGGGCCCCTCCAAACCCACATCCCCTGCTTCCACCTTCTGGCAACCAATCAGATCTTTTGCCCTCTCGCAGCTCACATCGCTGGTGCGGCGTGCCACCCTGAGGGAGAGCGACTTGGCGCCCAAGTACGAGAAGGTCCACAACTTCAAGGTGAGCCTCTCCTTCACTTCCACGGTCCTGTCCTGTTTGTGTGTGTCTCTGCGTGTGTGTTGAAAGACGCCTGAGTTGCTGATTCAGCTCACAGGGTCTTATTCAAATTCACCTCAGAGAGCACAACGCGTTGGGGTACACGCACGCAGAAACACGCATTTTTGCATTTACATTTGAGGTTTTTACATTTTAGCTTTTTGTTTCCCACATTTCCATATAACAAGCAGTTATTAGTAAAGAGCATAAAGGTCAGAGCTCAGTTGAAATGTGGGTGAACACTCACAGACACACACACACATGAGGAGCACTGTGGTGTGATAGAGGTTATTAGCATTTAATTATATTGAGCCAATTCATGCAATAAATGAGCAGATTAAAACTCTGCCTCTGCTATATTTTCAGCCCTCTTATTGTGTCTTCATCATTCTTTTGTCAGTGCCTGTTATTATGGCATTCAGGTATTACTTGACCCTGTCTGGTCATATGAACATTTTGCTCACCCGGTTTTCAGTGTATACCCACGCAAATATACAGTTTTGGCATGTTTTATTTTGTATTTTTATTTTTTCTATTGAAGTTCCCTGTTTTTTTTCATCTCTTGTCCTAGGTCCATACATTCAGGGGCCCCCACTGGTGCGAGTACTGTGCCAACTTCATGTGGGGTCTCATTGCTCAGGGTGTCAAGTGCGCAGGTAACACAAAAACACCTCTTCTTTTTCACACACATTTCAATGGTTTTCAGTAAACTTTGACTACAGCTTGTCGTGAACAAAAAACTCTCATTTTTGCCTCCTCCGCTGTGTTTGATAACATTGCACCTCCTCTCTCGCAAACCATGACTCAGAACTAGGACAGCAGGCTAAAGTTAATCACTTTTGCTGTTGAGTCATCTGTGGTGTATCATGGATTTTAAATGTTAAAAGATGCAACTTGGTGCCAAAGAACATACTGTCAGTGGGATTATTACTGTGTGTGCCTACATTTTAATGCAACTTTCACTGGGTTTTCACAGCTCAGAGTAGGATAAATGAGCACAGGCACACAATGTAAATAGAACCACAGGTTATGAGCTGAAATGATAATCTGTCTATCTCTTCGTCAGACTGTGGGTTGAACGTCCATAAGCAGTGCTCCAAAGTCGTGCCAAACGACTGCCAGCCGGACCTGCGGCACGTCAAGAAGGTCTACAGCTGTGACCTGACCACTCTAGTCAAAGCCCACAACACCAAGAGACCCATGGTGGTTGACATGTGCATACAGGAAATCGAGGCTAGAGGTGAGAGAGAGAATGAGAGTGTATGCATTTATGTGCGTATCTGTGAGTCAGCGATTATATAATGTTGACGAAAAAGGCTTTCAAGTATTGTTTGCTGCAGCCTTAAGGGAGGCAATGAGAGAACACCCACGAGGCTGGCATGTGTTTGCAAGAGCAGAATAAATTCAACTGTGCGACTGTGTATAAAGCGTAGAGAGAGCTACAGTTTCTACCCCCCCATGGGAGCTGAGTGGTCACAGGGGAGCTGCCACAGACAGGATTTTATTGACTACGATTCAAGACCTGAAACTAATATGTGAAATCAATAAAGACACCTAACTTGAAGTGATTAAACTTGACTGGTGCAGGAGAGACAGATGAATTCACACCTCCTCCCCCCACTCTGTCTCCCATCTCATCAATATTCGGTGCCGCCGCTCCTATTTCTGTACCTTTTTCAGCTTCATTTATTGAAGTTGTTGCAGTGGCACAACAGGAAAGGAATCGCAATAGTAGTAGCTAAAGAGCTGCAAGTAACAATTGCTTGTAAAATCAATAAAACCATTAAATATTTCATATAAATGGTAAAAATGTTCATGTTTTCTTTTTTCCTTAAATTCTGATTTACTTGAAAAACAATTTCAGCTCTAAAAGAAAATGTTATTTCACACCTAGGATGCTAATAACATTAATGATTATTCTTATTATTGATGAATCTGCTATTTATTTTCCTTAATTAATACATTCTCGATAAAATATCAAAAAATACTGAAACATGTTATATATTATGATGTTAGAATTTCCAACAGATCAAGATAATGTCTGCAAATTCCCTTTTTGTCTGACCAACAGTGCAGAAACTACAGTATACTGTATATATTCAGTTTACTGTCATTTGTGACAAATATTTTCATGTTTAAGAAGCTCTAACCAGTACGTTTATATTTTTTTGCTTTAAAAATGACTAAAACTTATTTGAACATTATCAAAAACGACTTCTCTATCAGTTGACTAATCCGTGAGTTGGTACAAGATGAATAAAGGTTGACTTTATCCGTCAAATTAATGTTGGCAACGTGTTTAACTCTGCTTGTCTTCAGGTCTTCACTCAGAGGGTTTGTACAGAATATCAGGCTTCAGCGAGCTGATTGAGGATGTCAAACTGGCCTTTGACAGAGGTGAGTGTTGCCCCCTTTTGTACATTTTATAAGTATCGCTTACATTGCAGCAATGTTTTAAACAGTTTGTGTAGTGAGTTCCTACAATAAAATGAGAATTCCACTTTCAGCATCTTTAAAATTCCTCCTGATAATCTGAATACAGATATTTCATCTCGCACCATAACCCTTCTTTGAAAATGATTGTTTTCATTTTCTGCCACAGATGGAGAAAAAGCAGATATTTCCTCCAGTGCTTACGAGGACATCAACATCATCACTGGCGCCCTCAAACTGTACTTCAGAGAGCTGCCGATTCCTCTCATCACATATGATGCCTACCCACGCTTCATAGAAGCCGCAAGTAGGTCTTAATGCTTTCTGTTCCTCATTACATAAGACACCAGACTGAAGCTGAGCGTTACAAATCTGTAAAAGACATCTTTGAAACGTCTTTCATCAGCTCTCTTACTTTTTGACATGACTATTCATCCTTTTTTCAGTCTTTCTTAGGTCCACGGTAATCTCGTTTTAGATTTTACTTGTCATATTTTGTGTTGCAGAGATTACAGACCCAGAAAAACGTTTGGAGTCTCTCCACGAGGCCTTGAAGCTGCTGCCGCCCGCTCACTGCGAGACACTGCGATACCTCATGGGTCACCTCAAGAGGTCTAAACACACAAGTCATGTTACTTTTACTTTTGGTATCTCAATTTTTAAAGATTATGACTGAGGTTTAATCACTTGATCTCTCTTTGTCCTTGTAGGGTGACCCAGTGTGAGAAGGAGAACCTCATGTCCAGCGAGAACCTGGGCATCGTCTTTGGTCCAACACTGATGAGGGCCCCCGAGCTCGACGCCATGACAGCACTCAACGACATCAGATACCAGAGACTGGTGGTGGAAACGCTCATTACCAATGAAGATGTGTTATTCTGAGAGGAGAGGAAGGACACACTACATTGTCCTCTTGTGAAAAGATGGAGAAAGACGTCACCTGTTGAATTTTGACAACAAAATGAAGGAGAAACATGCAAGATACAGTACCTGGAACGCATGTCTTGCTAGTGAGGGCAATAAGGACACTACCTGTTTTTGTTTGGATAAGAGCAATGAAGGAAGGAGTTAATGAAAGACATAGTGGAAACTCTCAACACACATAATTGCTTTGAAGGAAGGAGTAGATAGAAGGATGCAGTGTTTCCCAACATTTAATGCGTTACATTAACAAAACTTTAGTCAAACTCAGTCAAGAAACTTGAATTTTTCACAAGTAATGGAAAATTTATAATGTATAAATATTAGTTTCTGGGAATTTTTAAGCCTTACTTGACAGAACTAAGGATCATTACCTCTCTTGATGGGCTGAGAGAAAAAAGAATAGTGGCATTTAAACAGCATGAATTTGTCTGTGTAGGGGAAACACTGAATCTTTATGCTGCTGACTTCTCTTTCTTAAATGGATGCCTTGACATTTTTTTTTGTTTTCTTTAACAGAAGTAGAATAAATCTCACTTTTAGGGGCAAAAATCTGCTACTTTAAGAACATTTAGTTAGCGTTTACCACAGAAAGTAATTGATACTACTTGTCAGAAGCTAGGGAGAAAGTGTCAACAACATCAATGATGTCGTGGTAAGATTTTTGCTTTTTCTTTATTTTTCATTACGTCAAGGTGTGCATTTAATCCTCCTCTAGAGAAGAAGGAGCACTGACTTCATTACGATAGACAGATGGATGAATGGATGAAAGAATGAATGGATGGATGGTTGGAAAGTGTGAATCACTCACCCATAATGTGCACTCATTCCTCTCAATGGAACTTTACAGTAAGTGACTTGGACCTATTGTGTTTTTATTCCTCATTTAAAACCTTTTTCTTTACAGCTCCCTCTTCTGCTCCATTGACTGGTGTAATAATACAATAATCCTACACTAACGAC
>JAUMHL010000013.1:4855806-4934273 GCA_032362345.1 Sandelia bainsii | reverse complement strand
GACTGGGATGACAGTTTACCAGCGAGATGTGTGTTGGACATAAAAAAGCTGTTTGACAATTCAAAGTGCGGATTAACATTGTTAATACTTGTTTAAGCTTTTCACTTTGCTTGCAGCAACATAACAAACATACAAGTGCAACATAGTGAGAAAACTGACAGCTAACTGCATCCATAGTGGTTTAGCACTACCATTGGAAATAAACGAATGCATTTAATACACAGCAAGTCCTCGTTAGTATAGTGTTGAGTATCCCCGCCTGTCACGCGGGAGACCGGGGTTCGAATCCCCGACGGGGAGGTGTCTTTTTTTATTTGTGCATAACAATTTATATAAATCAAATTAGCCTTATTTTGTCTTTTATGTCTGTAAAATGTTAAGCAATGATAGGTTCAAGTGTTCAAGCAGAGGGTTGTTCACGCGTACGTGGTACCAGAACACCCTAGGCCTCAGATCTGTGATCTATTTTGTGATGGTATCACAAATAATAGTAATAGTGATTGTAATTTCTACTAGTGTCATCCTGTAAATAATGTAGAAGTGTTTTAAATTTAAATTTTAAAGATCAGAGCATGTCTTCATGGTAGCATTGGTGGTTCAGTGGTAGAATTCTCGCCTGCCACGCGGGAGGCCCGGGTTCGATTCCCGGCCAATGCAGCTGTAGGTTTTTTTCTTTCCTCCCCCTCCTGCTAGTGTGTCTTGTTTCACCCCCACTCACTGAAGACACAAGCTGCTCATGTTCACGTGTACATGGTACTAGGCCTCAGATCGGTGATGTCACTATAGCCAGTCCTCGTTAGTATAGTGGTGAGTATCCCCGCCTGTCACGCGGGAGACCGGGGTTCGATTCCCCGACGGGGAGGTACTTTTTCATTTGAACATCACAGTTCTTGATAAGAACAACATATTTGAAAGTATAAATAAATCAAGTTGTTCTTAAAATGTTGGTCAATGATAGTGAAACCAGGAGGGAAGTTTAATGAGATGGCTAGCTGCACAAAGCCAAGAAAATCAAAGAAGCTACACACACGTCCTGCTGTTTGGCAGACCACAAGGCTGATAACTCCAAGAAATTCAATAAATTCCTTTGTTTGACTTGTCATATATTCTGTGTCAGCAACTCCCGATTTAATATCAAGTTTAGAAAATCTCTCACCAACCTGTTAGCAACGCATTCAAATCCTCTATAAGGAGAACCACCATGTTTGGGAAAAAAACCCTTCAGACTAGACCAATCGTCTGACTGAGTTTGATGGGCAAAGTTGACATAAAATGATAAAATAAATTCATGATGTGCAGCAACACAGACCATGAATTAATTAAATACATAGTGAAATAAATATATATACTTTTTTTAAATGAAATGAATATATTTGGTTACTTATATATTTAATAAATTATGTGCGAATTAATTTCAATATTTAATAATTTAATGACACATTTAAATAGTTATTTAAATGCTTATTATATTTAATGTATTGTGGCACTCTGCACGCTCCATAATTTACAACCATTTGATTAAATAAAGATTAAAAATAAGAATACAGAAGTGTAGGTGTTTCCAAACTTTTTCTTCTCAAGGTATGTACAGTAGTCCGTAGGTGTGAATGTGAGTGTGCATGGTTGTTTGTCTCTATGTGTCGGCCCTGCGATGGACTGGCGACCTGTCCAGGGTGTACCCCGCCTCTCGCCCGATGACAGCTGGGATAGGCTACAGCACCCCCCGTGACCCTTACGAGGACAAGCGGTTAAGAAAATGGATGGATGGATGGGTATGTACAGTATGTTATCAGTCACTTCATGTTTGAAAGGTTCATATTCAGTCTTAATACAATAATCAGGCTGCTACGATGCAATAATCTTAAATGTTAACATTTACAAATTCCACTGTAAGTGATTGGAACCTTGTTCTGTGTAATAAATGGAAGAAAATAATAAGAAAATTTGTTTTTATTTTTTCTAGCTATAAACATGCAGACGTGACATCAGAGCAGAGCCAGACTGGACCAGGCAGTGACAGATACTGGACACAAGAAACTACTGTTGACCGAAGTGGTTTCTGTTAGTACTATGTTTAATGTTTATGATCAAATTAAATGTTTATGTTTAATTTGTATTACATGAAAAATACTTAATGTATGTTTGTGTATTTCTACAGAACACATATTTATCTCCATCTTCAGTATGTTACACATGTATAACATGCACATAAGAAGTAATCAAAATTTGTACCTAAATACTGACATGGAAAAAAACATTTTCCCTGCAAAAATGAACATGAAAATAAATGCAGAATGTAGGTCAGAGTTACTACTGAGTTTATAATGAGCTTGGTTTACTTTGTGGTGTTTTTGTTTTCCTCTATGGGGTTACACTTATGTTCCTGTATAAACTTGTGGTGCTTGCTGTCACTAATGTTAATACTTCCACTGTGTCTTGGATAACAAGCTGCTGCAATGGCACATAAATGTGGACTGTTATATAATAGTGTTATTTTGTCAGTTAATAAGTTAACAGGAACACCGTGCTAAATAGCCTAATGCAAAAACACACTACAAGTCACCACAAAAATTGGCCTTGTTAAACTTGAAACACTTCTAACACTGTCTACATGAAAATAAGACACTTCTGCAAAAAGGGAACCCTTAACCATCACAGTGTAAAACCAAGTCAGTTAAACTTGAGGGATATCAATCTGTCCAAATAAGAAGCACAAGCCTCACCTCATGTGGCCAGAGTGTGTAGGATGACAAACTAATGCCACTGACTGGCCGTCATGTTTCCTTTACCTAAATCAAAATGAGCACCTATGGAACACTATGTATTGGAGACTCCAGGAGCTCACTGATCCCGGCCTGGAAGGGGATGCCGAGGACACCATCTGTTGTTTTATCAGGAACGTGCCCAGACGTTGTTGGTACATACAGGCATAGAGGCCATACACACTTTTTAGTCACATTATGAGTTGCTATTATGAAAGTTGGGCAACTTGGATGAGCCTGTGAGTTCAGTTTTTTACTCTGTTATTCAGTGTGATTTTGAATACAGTCCTCTAAATAGTCCTCTATTTCTTTGATGTAGAGTTAAATCCCAGTCGATCAAGAGCAAATGTGTTGTGATCACGAGTGTTTTTATGTTACCTGGGATTGAAACTCTTATATGTCAAACACTGTCTAAGTTCTTGTCACTATCTGTTGTGACTGTCCAGGTACAGCCTTGACATTCTGGTTGAGTGTTTACAGAAAGCATGGCTAACATCTCTGTTTACTTTTTGTGGTTTTAACATTATGTAACATTTGGAATCAGCCTTCGCAGTGGAACTTTCCCATAGCTCGCCCTCCCCTACAGGTGCATTTCATGTCTTTATGAATGACCATGATGCTGAAATGTTGGAAGTGTTCTGACAAGCGTGTCTCAACTCTCTAGATGCTTTTTCCTGCGCTCTGGCAGCATATCACTCATATCTGCTGTTCTGCTATTATATTTTAACATGAGAATGTGTCACCAGAAGGCAGGCAGTTAAACATTTGAACAGTTGCTGCTATGTTTAATATAGAGACATTTGTTTAGTAATTTGTATAATTTCTAGCCCCTAACTGAATTAGACCCAACAAGCCAAACAAGCTGGTCTTTAATGATGAGATGGTTTAACTTTCTTTGTGTCAGGACTTGTTTTGCATGACATGTTGCCAGCAGTGAATGGCTGACATCAAAAGTTTATTTGAATGCACAAAATAGAGGCTGAAACTTCTCTCTAACTCTAATACAGTATGTATTTAACCAAATTTACTCTGTGTATAGGGGTAAATATAAGATAAATCTACAATGTATCATATATTAACCAGTAACTAGCAAATAAAAGCAGGTTCAAAGGCATATATCAATACTATTGAGTGGGTTTAACTTACAGGTAATAGCACTTCCCAAACAGGGAGGTCTAAGAAAGAAAAAAACACACAACCAAGTGCCGCGTGGTGCATTTACAGGCTTAAAACATTTTGCAAAACTAAAATTCTGATTATGGGCATTTGGTTCAAGAGGTCTGTTTTCTTATACTAGAGTTGTCATAATAGTGTTTTCAGCAGATACAAATAGTAAGTATGTGAAGACAAAGCAGTTTGAAAGAAAAATATTTCAACGTGACGCACTTGGATACAAGGAGTTTTTAAAATTGCGATTTAATAGTTGACCGTGAACGTTCACCAGTTTAAAGATATGGTTTAAGTTTATGCGCGCATGCGCAGTCTCTCTGTTTGCATTCCACCTCCCTCCGTCGAGACTGACAGCCCGTTAGCTGTTTCTGCTCACCGGCATGATACAGCAAACACGGCCTCGGTAAGACACTCGAGATGGACACCTCGGGCACTTTTTACCATTACAAAGACGGATACTATTTAGACACCATTGTCTACTGACAACAGAAGCAGTGTAGTCTTCGTCAAGCTAATTTTCATTTCGGGTAAAAGGAGACGACGTCCGGGAGAGAAATATATGTGACGACTGCAATCCTGCGACATACACCGGACAGCTAGGAAGCTTCTGCATTCACTTTGAAGACCACCTGAGTGCACATAAACTGTTAACGACTAGAGTTATTTTTTGTGTGCTTAATTGTGACACAGTTTTTGCAAAACAATCGTAATTAATTTTTAAAATGTCCATCGAGATCTAGAAGAGCGTAGCTAATTGCTACTGGCGACACAGCACAGCTTTATGCTAACCAACGGCTAGCCGAATTTCGCATTCTGTGTTTTATTTGCTTCATTGAATACAGTGATTTTTTTTTTTTAATCTTTCTTAAGTTGGATTACTACTGAAGTTAAGGAGAATAACGCTGCTTACAAGCTAACGTTTTTGTTTAACCACGGCTCGGAGAGTTTAGCTGGATTTTTAAAGGACATAAATCATCTGACTTCTCACTTATGGCTTGTTAGTATCGCGGTACTGCCGCTGACCCAGCTAGCTAGCTAGCTCCTGTGTTAGCTAGTAGGTAGCAAACCCTTCTTGGCCTTTAACAACTCATTGACGGTGAAGATGCACCAGCAGGATTTTTCTGGAGACTCGCCCGGGAGCAGGAAAGCTGCTTTCCACTACAGGAGGGGTAGCAGTGGTGCGTCTGTCTCCTCTGCAGCCGGTAGCGGTGGAGTCGGCACGGTTGACGACACTCCAATCCAGGCTGGATCCTCGTCTCCCGGACCCCACCATCAGCCTCAGTCACAAATGGCTGGAGCACAGGTAAAGAAGAAGAGTGGCTTTCAAATAACAAGCGTCACCTCAGCTCAGATTAATGTGAGTGGCAACAACAGTTTAGCAGATGACACTGAGAGCTACGATGACATGGATGAGTCCCATACAGAAGACCTCTCATCCTCTGATATGCTGGATGTTTCTGTGTCCCGGGCCACAGATACAGGAGTGCCAGAGAGAAGCTCTTCTGACGAGACATTAAACAGTCTCCATGGGGTCGACACACCTGGGCTTGTGTCACCCAATGAGCCACTTCACCCTCATTCCATCCCTCAGGGGTCTCAGCAGCACACTTCTATGGTAAATGGGATCATGCACCATCATTATTATTCTCAGCAGCACACCCAGTCCCAACATCATCGCTCTGACAGCTTGGGTGGGGCTGAACCCTCATTGCCAGCTCTTCCTGTTGTTCCCTTGGCGACTTCCAGCCCAGCTATGGCATCCAAAGCTGGGTCTAGCCAGTCACAGAAGCCACCTTTGTTGGATAACATTAAACCTACATGTGGAACAACCCAGCCATTAGCCTCTATTGTTAGTGGACCAGCCACTGATCCCCATCAGCAAGGCAGTGTGAACATTTCCAATATGTCTGCTCTCACTGCTGCTGCAGCTTCTGACAACACTAGCGTGAGTGGGCAAGTAGCTTCTGTTGGAGGAGGAACAGGCCCATCTGCTGCTGCTCCAAACACTCAAACCCAGCAAACTCAAACAGCTACTGGCTCTCGTTTTAGGGTAGTCAGGCTAGACACTAATTCCGAGCCATTCCGTAAAGGAAGATGGACATGTACAGAGTATTACGAAAAAGAAATTCCTCATCCAACAACATCTGAAGCACCAAAAGGTGCAGAGATGGCTGCGGAGAGTGAGGCAGGTAATGATGGCGTTAGTCCAGGCATACCTGCTCACACACTGCAAACCTATCAGCCACCGAGCCAGGACTTCACAAGTCCACAAGCCATGCAGAGCCCACCACAGGGACTGGCCCAAACCACTCCTCTGACCTATGTTTCGCCACAGGAGGTTGTTGGTGGGGCTCACTTACAGAAGTCAGTGGCTCCTGTTCCGGTCCCCACAGCAACACCACAGGTGATTCCCCACCAGTTGCCCTATGCCGTGGATCCCCACCAGGCTCAACCCCATGGAGTATACCCTGCACCTCAGCTCCATGCGGGGGTTATACCCCCAGGAAGTGTGCGACAGCCAGACTTTATCCAGCCCACTGCTCCCTTCCAGACCCAGGTTCAGCCTCCGCTGCCACATGTTACCACAGGACTCCCCATAACCCCAGTGCCAGGGATCCTGGCACAGCCACCTGCCAACATTACTCAGCAGCCACCCCATAAAGGTCAGGTAGCCCCACTTGCTCAGGCCACCTTTCCAGCAGGACAGCCACAGACCCTCCCACTTCAAGCACAGCCTCAGCCACAACCACAAGTCCAGCTCTCCTCCACCTCCACAGTCCCTGTAGCACCCACACATGGGACACCCTACATGCCTTTGACTGCACTGCAAGCTGATCTAAAGCCCATCCTCACCCCTGGTGCAACCATCACCCAGGTCCCTGGAGGAGGGAGCTCCATAAAACCTTCCCAGCTAGAGGATGCCCAGAAGCTACTGCTCCAACATCAAGACCTCCTGGGTCTGCCCAGGCGGACAGTGGCAGCAGGTGTAGAAGGGCCTGCAGGGGCCGGCATTGCTGCTGGAGCATTGACCCACATGGGGATATCAGCTGAGGCCAGCGCTTTAATGGCTGTTGCTGCTGCAGGCCTCAGGAGTCAGCATGCTGAAGGAGAGGATGACAGGTGAGGACAGACAGTCTGTGCTGCCAAAGCTGTTTATTCTAATGTAAACTCAGTTTTTCATATAAAGCTTTTTAAGTTATTATTTGTGTTTCACTGTAGTTCAGGCTGCAACACGGATCATTTCATTTTTACAGTGATTTTGAACCACAAAGTGCTTTGGAATATAAATATGTCATTTAACCAACCAAGTGCTTTGTAAAATGTAATTCCCACTGGTTTTCTGTTGTTCAGATCTAAAAGTCCAATCTCACATTTGCTTGATTCCCTCTCCCTGAGGTCAATCTGTCAGGCTTCAGAAAACGGTGTGTGAAAAAGGTAGCTGAACATTGCTCTTGTAAAAATATTCATGTCTAAAAGAGAGGCAGTGGAGCTGCTGAGTCACGCAGCAGATACTCTACCCTGGTTGACCCCTACCATCCACCTCCATTAGCTCAGGACTTCTTGTTTCAGTAAGGCTGCATTTCCCTGACTGACTCGCTATCTTTCCTTTTTTTGTTTGGTCTTTGCATCTCCCTTTCTTCTTCTTTATTTAGGTTTAGTCTTTTATGACACACATAATCTGTACTTTTGTGCCACCGTAGGGGAACAATGCGATTGCAGTTCAGGTTGTTTCTAAAAACACTGTTGGTCTATATTAGTCTAAACAAAACTCCCTTCCCAAATGTTAAGAGTCTGTGCTGAAGAAACAGGGTCTGATCAGGAGTTGTGTTGCATAAATCTGAAATTCTGGCTTAAGAGAGACAGAGCACTGTTGTTGCAGCAGTCTAGTGTTACCACTGTACTGTCCTGTATTCTGGTTAAGCAGCAGATTCATGTGAGGACAACAATGATGCCTGCAGGGTATGTAGGGAGTTCAACTGAGTACGGTCAACCTCACCCAAGAAGTTTGTAGCTAATATACAGTATTGTCTTACAACAATGTTGTGGCTCTTTTTTAATCTATTTCCAGCAAATGCAAACGGTCTAAAAGGTTTTCTCCCAAATACTTACATACATATTCAGTTGTACTGTATGCTGTGTGGAGGCTTTCATAAGCAATTCATGACACCCTGTCATTGGTTTAGCGTGAGAGACGTTTACATGACCTCTACTTGCCGTCCTCTGTAAACGTGTTTCAATCTATCTGTCTGTTTGTTGGCCCTTTTTTTCCCCATTGTAAATAGGCCACTGTCCTGCTGAAGCAGACAGTCTTGATGTGTGTCTGCTTTGTTTATAGTCATGGTCATGTCATGCTGTAATCTGGATCTGCGTTTCTGTTACTGTCACTGGTTTCTTTCTATCTTATATTGTTTATCTTTCTTTGTCACCCTCCCTTTCTTTCTGTCTCCCTCTTGTAGGCCTCAGTGCATCATGTTCAGACTCTTCTCCTCTACTATTTTCTGCTATTCTCCCTCCACTCTTAAAATATTCCTATCCTTTCCCTGCATACGTGCAGTGTTTCTTCCAAGCTAAGTAAGAGTGCCTAGTCATGTGCTATGGGGGAAGTCAACAGTGTTGTTTTTTTTCCTAACCACCACGCATTTGCACTATTTACCAGTGATAGTAAAACGAACATATAAACAGCCGCTATCCATTAGTTAAGGTTTACAGTAATAACACCTGTATCAATAGTGCCAGTTTGCCATAATGAAGAATGCAACTGCAGAAGCATTATTTATTTTATTTTCTGCCGTTTAAACCACCACAGACTTGTTTAGGGCTGCAGCTAATGTTTCTTCTATTAATTAGTTATCTTTTCTTCAAAAAAAAAATTTTTCTGACCAACCATCTCTCAAGATATTCTGTTACATATTCTGTGTACAGTGACATAAAAGAGATAAAAACATTTAGAGGATTCTTCCTGACAAATAGCTTGAATTAATTCAGTTAATTGCTTTTCAGAATAAAATTTATATGTTGGTATTCCTGTGATAAACTTGGTGTTGCAGCTCAAATTGTGGCCAACTCATTGCAACAAAAAAATAGTCTAATCCAAAATGGATCTACAGGACAAATCAGCCATATTCAGTCTTAGAGTAGATGCAGATCTATGTGCCTGATGTCACAGTTAGGTTTGATCCAGGTGCTTTGACTTTGAAAGTGCCTGGTCTAGCACAGATGTGCGCATGATTTCTGGCATGGTGTAATAAACCAGAGTGAGGGTGTGCCTGTGTTTTGCAGGATTCTGCTTGTTTTTCAACCCGTTGATGCCGTTTTCTGTGTGTGTTGGTGAGGTTGATGTCTGTGAAAGTGCTATAATGATACCGATACTAATCAGTGCTTTCATCAGGCCACAGGTCGGTGCCAGTATAATTTGACTTTATGATAACCTTCTGCTTTGGTTCACAATAGAATAGTACTTGTGGGTTTCATACACACACTTCCAGTATACCACTCATTTGTATCATCTGTATCACCTCAACACACATTTCACTTTTCCTGCATCAATAACTTACAAAAAAGTATGACTGTGTAGTCAGGTTACAGAGAATTCATGTGACCTTATTTAACACTTTTTGTAGACTCACAAATAGCATACAAATCATGAAATAGTCACCTCTAATTCCAATTATATCATAACTGTAAAGATGTTTCACCATGTAACTTGCCCCTGCAGGTTGTTTTGACTGAAAGAAACAGGAGAGTGCGCAGAACATAAGCAGATCTGAGCACAATCAGCATCTTTCTTCCAGTACGTTTTAACGTTGGCAAATAGCTTAAACCAAAATTATACCTTAGGAATATGTTTGCAGTTGTATATTGAACCGTCTGGTGTAAGGCTTTTATTTTGGAATAATTAGTAGGACACAATTTTCTGTGCTTCAGTTGCAATGACAATTAAAACTACTTTATTTGCTCAGGCTTTGGATATAAGGGTATAAGTATATGTGAATCATGTGTCCATTTGTTTTAAAAACCATCCACAGTTATGCATTTCACAGCCAACTTTATGTCAAGCATATAGGAGGTTTTACAGTGCATTTAATACATTTTATAGGACGGTTTTGCCTTTCTGGTTATTTGCCTGTAGTTGTTGCACAAATCATTTATTAGCCGCATTCTTTATTTATTTTACTTCAGTGAAGTAAACATGTATGAGTTCAGACATAAGCAAGCAGTCATGCGTTTACAGCTTGAATACAAAGTGATGTGATCATCAGTAAATCAAGGCTGTCTTTTTACAGTCTGCCAAAAGTACATGTCCCTGTTGACCCTTTTGTTCTTCTCAGCAAAGCACATTAGACATTTTCAATAGAACCTTTTTCTTACAGAGCCGCATAATGTTAATATATTGACAATGAGCTTTGTAACTTTCTGTGGTTGTTTTATTTTCTGGATTTAAAGCTGTACTTACTACTTGGATAAAACTTTAACAATCAGGTTAATACCAGTAGATGATCAGACAGAGATTAGAGCTTCTTATTGGGTTTCTTGCTGTAAGATAAAAATTGCAGTACATAGTAAAATTTGTTTTCATACTGATGCACTTTGGCCCTGTTCATTGTCATTTCAATAGCTGGTCTGTTTTATGAGGCATTTAATTCAGTTAATGACAGTGATCTGTCTGTCAAGCACTGTAGTTCTGCTGGCTTTGGTACATGATTTATGTTTTCGCAATATTGACACACCTGTTTTAAGTGGCTCACCATCCAAAACTAAGGTTTTACAAGGCAGAGGGATTCCTTAGTGGCTGAGACCAAATACACCAGAGGTGTTCGGGAGGTAGTGCTGCTCGGAGGTAGTTTTTTTAATTTTTTTTTTTTTTACCTGAGGTTACGACTGTAAGTGTAACTTCATACACTATTCTGTGTATGTTGTTGATAAAACTTTAAAAAACAATGTAGTGAGTCATACCTAGCAACCATGCTCATGTTAACTTTGTGTACAGACACTGAAAAGCCAAGTTAAATCTTCAATGCAACATTTTGCATTTTTGCTTGGAACAATGATTGAATTGAATAATGAATTCACGTTGCATTGTTCTGGATGAGATTTAAAGGTTTTGCGTCAAACTCTCAGGCCTTGTGATCCAGGCATGTTCAAGATATATTATGTCCAGGTCAAATTTAAAATGTTATATCTTAATTTTTCAAATATCTGGTCTTAAGAGTACTGTATTAAATTATTGATATCATCATTTTGACAGTTTCCCCATTTAGACTTCTTTCAGGTATCTGCCTGTACAAAGCCCAGTTTTCTTAAAGGCAAATTTGTTGCAAATGTGTTTGTTTTTGTTTTGTTTTGTTTGTTTGTTTGTTTTTGACTATACATTCAAAGATACTTTCAGGGACTTTGTTTGGATAATAATCACATTAAATGTGCAGTTGCTCATTATTTCAGTTATTTCAGTTCACAGTTAAACTGTGCCTTAAGACAAATCTGCAAACTTGTGTGCTGGTGTTTGATAGTCAGGTGTGGTTATACAGGAGCTCTCCACCTTCCTTTGAGCAGGCGGTTCCGATTTGACACCGTTTGAAATAATGCACGTTTCTGTTTTATGGCCTTGTTCCTCTTTTTTTATGGATCTGTTCATTTGAAGATCAGACAAATAGTTTATGGTGCTTCTGACTTCTTGGGTGTTGTCGCATGTCTGTCAACAACGGTTAAATCACACCTAAATGTGGTTCAAATATTTGTCTGCTAATGAGACAGGACATTAAATGATGCTCCAGCAGACATTAACTCTGCTGCCCTGCTTCTCTCTCTCATGTTGTTGCACTGATGTTACTCCACAAGGTGGCAATGTTGGTTGATAATTACTTTTCCTTCCAGCCGTGTTACCATTGTTTATATAACCTTATCGTGCTTTGAGAATCGCTGACCTAAAATGTGCCTTGTGGCAAAGTGGAAATGTCCTTCCTGCACGCAATGAATGAATCATCAACAAATGAACGCTCTTTATATTTCTCTGTGTAAAAACACTGACCCTCTGTGCTTGTTGACAGTGATGTGTGTCTAATGTCTGATCAGTGTGGTTATTGACTTCAAAAGGCCACAGCGGTACAGTGACTGATGTAGTATATCTTCTGGCAGGGTCTGTAACACAGTAGGTGTGCTTATTTTTAGAGTTGGACGGAGTCACTCTTCCCATGGACGAGTTTGTATCAGACTGTCTGTCTAATAATCCAGACTTACTCTGGATGTCCTTTAATTTGTCCTGTTGTGAGATGTTTTGTACACATGCATTTTGTGCCATCAAAAGACAGTAGGTGAAATTACTTCTAGGCGACTGTGAAAGACAATGTTGCCTTATTTATACAGGAGAAATTATTAGTGGCTCATCCTATATACCTAAAATGTGACCTATTGATGTGTTTGCTATAATAATCCAACTAGAGCTGCAACAAACACTTTTTCTTTATCAAGATCACAACATCATCCGACTCTCGACAAGATTCAGTTTTAGGCAGCATGTGTGGGGATTTGTGGGGTGCAGAGCCAAGTTAGATGGGTGTCACGTTTGCTGGCCTTGTGCCTTCATGCAGAGCTGCAGATTCTTTAAGAGAGTCACAGTCCAGAGAGGATGCGCATGTGTCTATGCATGTCTGTCTGCTTTTCTCAGTAGGAGTGTTTAGGACTTGAGCTGTCAGCGTGGTTTATGTGTGTGCGTGAAATTGTAGGTTTTAACAATGAGAAGTTTTTAACGGAAAGAACATCCTTTTTTCCCTTCAGGCTTTTAGACTGAAGAAAAACACGAGCAAAGAAGACAAGAGGCAGCATATCTGGTTTTAACTGGTTGTGCTATGATCACTTGTTTGCCACCTGTGCTGTGTCATTTTGCCTTCACATAACTCTACCCTCTGGCTTGTCTCAGTCCTCCTAACAGCAGAGAAGAAATCTGCTCATATTTCAGGTCCTATAAATGAACATTTACTGCCAAAACACTTAGAAGTAGCCAGCTGAGCTTTGAGCCAGAGAACATAACTCCTGAGCAACTTTTGTTCATGTGGATGAACAAATGTATTTAGTCTCTGAGATAAATCACTATACTGTATGTTAAACTCACTGTAATTTGAGGTCAGCATAATTTTTGGGTCAAAAGCAGGAGGATACTCACTCACCAATTCCACTGCAGGATCTCTTCCAGTCTTAAAGAGCATTCAGTTTGGTTTTCTACAACAAAAGACCTTAAATCTTGTCTCTCACACCAGCAGACCAGACAGACCAACACTGCCACTGCAGCAGCTACAGTAGCTTGAAATGTCATCTGGCATAAATTATTTATTTTTAATTGGTTAATCAGCTTTCCCATTTTTTGGGGTTTGGGATCTGGGTCAAGCATGCAAAGATATTTAATTTACCCCCCCCCCCCTGCAGAAACATTAAATGTGTAAATCATAGTAAATATTCTGGTTTTGCATTTGACACAGGTATTTCTCAGATTATTATTATTGTATATATTTTTGTTACAAAGGCAAAATGACAAGAGACAAGGGGATGATAATGATGACTGGTTTCATTAAAGTCACTTTAACCTACTCAAGTTTAACCAGGATCTGTGTACTTTTAAAATAAATATCAGGATGAACTTTTGCTGTAGTTTGAGACAGTCAAGAGGTGGTGATGCAGGTAACCTACCAGCTGTGTATCTACACAGTGATAGAAAATGTATGGTCCAGGGTGTCTGTTGCTAGTAAAGACACATAAGTGTCTGTTAGTGGTTTTGAGTCACATGTGATGTGTCCTGGAACCTAGATGGAAATTGATGTAATGTGATGCTTTGTTGAAATGATTATTTGTTTTTTCTTTCTTCACTGGTAGGTCACAGGTCAAGTTCAGCAACAGGACACTATTTTACCAAGGGCTGAAACTAAGGAATATTTCCAATATCAATCCATCCATCATTTTCTAATAATCTTGCCTGTAAAGTTGCAGAAAATGGTGAAAACTGCCCAAACAAGGTATTGTGGTCAAATTGTTTGCTATAACTGCTTATAGACTTAAATTTAGTTGTTAGTCTTAAATGATTATTAAGCTGTAGTCCAGGGCCCACTTATTAATGACCTTTCATGGGAGCCTTCTCTTTCCAGTTTCTTCAGTCTGTTTTTGGATTCTAAAGGAAGATTTTAGTCTCATGCGCAGCAACGTGACTACTCTCCTACCCATCCAAGAAAAATATTTATTCCCCCCTGAAAGTGACACTTCTTAAGAGAAACAACAATAGTTCTGTGTAAAGCCATTTCTGATTGTTCAGTGTCAGAGCCTTGACCCTTCCTACAGTTAAAACATATTGAGATCACTACATGAAGCCTGCATGCTGCTGAGAGCTGTGAGCAAAGTTTCTCAACTGCTGCAGAGAAGATATTCACTGTTGGCTTTCTGCTTACGTCCACAGTGAGCCCTCAAACCCTAAAACACAAACAGTGTGCAGATCCATGTGACTTGGGGTTGGTAGCATGACTTCCTGTAACGTTTTATGTTGTCACTGTGTCGTAATGTTGTGTAATATTTGATTGTATAATATTTATTCTGCAGCATGGATTAGAAACAGACTAGAGGGCTGTTAAATCCCATGTTTTTAGTTTGCTTGAGTGTGCATACAAAGCTTTAACAACTGAACATATACGTCTTTTTGCCAGTTTGTGGGGAATCCACACAAACACTGAAGGAAGAGAAGATGATATGTATGTATGGATCTTCACCAGATTTTGTGTAATCCTTTCATCTCTGGTATTTGTGCCAAGTCAAATCCCATGCAGCCTGTCTTCTCTCTTTCTCCTCTTTTTTTTTTTTTTTTTTTTTTGCATCTATAAGCACATACGTGCTAGAGCTGAATTGATTGGTGAATTAGTCTGTGTGTGTTAAAATGAATTAGCACCTATCCTTCTTAAATGTAGCTGCTTTGTGCTTCGTTTTGTCGTTTGGATTTTACACTTGTCAAACTAAATATGTGTGAGAAGGTTTGGTGTCAATACCTCATCCATCAGAACAAAGCCTGTCATGTCCCTGAACTGGTAGACGTGGTGCATCTCCATCGGCGTCTCCTTGCCTGTTTCTCTTCTGTCTTTCATGGCCCATATGCCACAGAGGCTGGTTATGTAAGGCATTGCGTGCACAGCAGAGACAGATTCGCTTACGCTCCAAAGAGCCACTGCCCTGAAGCTCTAGGATGCCACAAGGGCTGTTTGAGTTTTGGGGCGTTCCTGCTTTGTTTTGTCTGTGTTTGAGCAACAATAAAGGGAAATTATCCCCAGTTGCAAACAAGTTGAAGGTTGTTTTTGATTTCGACCTTGATATGCTTCACCTACTCAAGAATTATGCCTTGAGAACATAAAATAATTGCATGTTGCAGGTCCAGAATAAGTTGTGTAATACAGATCTTTCCAGTGCCCCTATTTTTTTCTTCCAACTTTGGAAAATTAAGAAACTGCCTTTGCTTTGTTAAAGTGTCTGATTGTGTGTGTGTGCAGCGGGGTTGATCTTGCTGTTGGCCTTGGTTCTCTGTAAATGCCAGTGTTGAATGCTTCCCAAAACAGATACTGCCAGACTGTACACAGATACACACACATTAATGGATACAACACACAAACAGGGTGCACAGGCTGTGCAGACGGACACAAGCTCATGTCTCAACTGCTTGAGGACAAGTGATGTGGAAGGAGGCGGGTGAATCACAACGCAGCATACAAACTGATGAAAAGAGAAAGGTAGAAACAAATAAAAGCTTGGAAGCATTATTTGAGGAGAGATAAAATAAGTGAGCAAAAATTTAAAGTCTCTGACTAATCTGCTTTTGTGATGCACTATTCAGTCTTGAAATGTGCTTCGAGTTGCATTGTGGTTTTTGTGGAGATGACTACTGAATCCCAATCACATCCCCACATCTTCAGTTGCTTCGTGACTTCCTCCATTATTGAACCCTTTCATATTTTCACAGAAGTCCCATTTGTGGTAGAGTTGGATCTTGTTTACGACCACACACTGCAACCTGAGTGAGCCCATCTCTGCTTTCGCTCAAACTGCACAATAAAGTGAGGCGGAAACATTAGTTAGACTCAGCTGGACGCTTTTGTGAGAGAGAACATGGATAAAAGGAGGTAGAAGGAGGGGAGGAGGCATTTAGGTTGCTGTTAGTACTATTGATTTTTCACTTCTCTGGAACATCATGCCACGTGAGCTTAAAGATATTTTCTCCACTGTTTTGGTGTTTATTATTTCAGTTTCTCACTTACGGTCATGTGTGCTCTTCAGAAGGACTGAAGTGTATCTTGAGACAGACGGTACAGAATTAAGCATTTCTTCAACCCACCTCTCAAGCTAAGAACCTAAAACCAGGATTTGTGTGTCACTCTTTGTTTTGCAGTGAAACTTTACATTTGTAATGATGTTGGCAATGCAGGAACCATGTGTTGTTGTTTTTTTTTTTTTGGCCTCCACACCATCTCCTGCACACTGCGGCTGCACATCCGCCCCTATGTAAGCTGCACAGGGTGTGGCAAACATACAAGACCTCTTTCTTTCCTGCTCAGATATGTTCAGTGGCAATTTCTAAGAAGGTGGAGGAAGGCTGTGGAAGTCCTCTGTGATGGTTGAAGTTCTTAAGGGCTTATGGGAGAGTTAAAGTGAGCTCTGCCTGTTAATTATTTTATCTGCAGTTTGGCAGGTTAGAGAGCTCGTTACCTCACTCAAAACGTCACCAAGTCAGTTCAGCCAACAAGGAAGATGTTAATGAGCCGTTAAAGTGAAACTGTCTTGGTAAGTTTTATTACAGTATCTCCATTTCTCTTACACCATGTAGTCCACCAAGTCATAATTATACATTAGGCGTTTACATAGTGGTTAGGTAATATATGGGTCAGCCCTTTGTACATGCCTCATACACAAGCTTTGGATGGATTCATAATGAATGAAAGCATCCCATCTGGACTGTCTGTGATGTCAAGACGTCAAGGTCTCTCGCCATTGGCTGAGCAGAGTCTGTTGTGGTGTTGCGCCATCAGTAATTGGCTGAAAGTAAGCAGTCTCCACGTCAGTGAAGGCTTCCCTCAGACCAGTTTCAAGTCTTTTGTTCTAAGTGAGCATGCGTACTCTGTCCCCAAACCTGCAAGTACACAATGTACATATATAATAATATATAGTATGGAGAACTTCAAATAAGAAGCTTTTTGTCATATAATGATAAGAAATACTATCAGAACTAATCAAAATTGTTAATTTGGACTAAATAGTAGATGCTCGAGTCACAAGTTGATAAAATTAAAACAGGAGTGTGCAATTGCAGTTCTTTATTTCCCATGATCTCCAACTCTACTGCCACCGTTTCTTGGATTAGTGACCTTTTACTTAATGGGGTTAATAATTTCGCTGCATGCACTAAGCTGAATCCCTCCAGCAAACTCTGCATGAGCACCCCATGCCGCCATTTTGTGGTCTTAAGTGCACGCTTTCTTCAACCGGAGTTGCCTCTTCCCCTTTGTTTTGCAGTTCCTCTCGAGACATAGAGATGTAGTGTTGGTGTTTCTGAGATCTGATCTGCCATCTAGCCAGGAAACTTGTGTTCAGACTGTAATGTGGGCTGTGTTTGCCTGCTAGGGGGAACTTTATTTTGCTATCGTGGAGGTACACGTGATACGTGGTCCAGTAGAGACTGATACTGTAAGTGTGTGTTCACCCAGTGTGCATCAACTGATGAGGAGTGACGTGACAGCTGAAGGCATGCCTGTTACAACATACTCATTCTCCTTGAGATAATTTAAGGAGTAGCACAGTCTTTGAAGAGTGAAGAATGCAGGAGGGAAATGCCAGTTATTAAATTTGGGGAATTTATGGCAAATGCACCCACTCTTCACTATAAACTGATAATAGAAGCTGTAGAGTAGGGTTCTGTGTCCACCACCGAGAGGATGTTACTGAACACAAAACATGAGTGACGTGAAGTAGCGAGTGGTTGCAGACTGAAGGGAGGGGCTTGTAGACGCCAATGAGTGTGCTAACAGGGTGTGTGGTCAAAAGTAGCTCATCCTATTGGATGAATCACCCTAATCTCTGCTGACAGTTTATATAACAACAGAAGGGGAGGTGACATGATCATCAACCCTCCTATGGCCCCTCACCACACAACCAGTTGTCTGAAAGTCTACATTAGGCTTAGCAGAGGGAAAAGAGGAGGACACACTGTATACACACACTCCCACTCCCATCCCCGTTCTACACAGCTTCATCCTGGTCTCCATTGTTGGTCACGCTCCCCTATGTGAAGCTCCATCAGCTGAGAGGAGCAAAAGGGCTAAAGAGTGCAGCACAGAGGCGTGGTTGTGTTTGTTTTGGGGTGTCTTCATGCGGTGGGTGCGAGTGCCATCTGCTTAGTTGGAGTGTGTATTTTGTAGCCTCAGAGCATCCATGAGAGGAAAGGGGCTGGCCGGGGCAGGAGGAGTGCAGGGCAGGGACGCCATGGCTCTAAAGCTACTCTTCTGGGAGCTGGAGAAGCATCTGAAGAGGTAACGGCTGTAGTGTTTTCATGTTGTCACGGGGGTCAATAGTGGCGTGGTGGGGTCAGATCAACCGCAACAGCCTCTGGGTTTGTCTTTGTGTCTCTTTGTTGTCGTTTTTGTAGTAGCGTTGAGTTGGTCGAATGTTGTCACTAAGAGCAGAAAATACAGTTAGTGGCTGCAGTTATCAAAACATTTATGCAGGATACTTACATCTTCACTTTCCACTTTGCATTCGCGCACCCTGCCCAACCTCCAAAACACTTTTTTGTCTACAGTTGACAATCTGTGCTTTTGTTTGCACACAGTTGCCAAGTTGTTCCTGGTGTCTCCAGCATTTTTTGCATAAGCACATAAATTTTACAGTGCTTCCATGTGAGGCTAGTTCTTCAGAAAAAAGGAGAAGTAACTACAAACGTTATTTTACAGTTCCCCACAATCACCCAATCCTGTGATTGTGCAGCCAAATTCATGGACAGAGCATCAGGAAGTAAGATACAGAGATAATGAGCAGGTGTAGAAGTTCTGTCCTCTTCTCAGAAACGTTTCTGATTTCTAAACTCCTACATTGACACGTGTTGCACTTATTTAGCTTGATACCAGTCAGTGAATGTTCCAGGTAGAGACTTATATAACACTGCTAAGGTGCTTAAAGCAGGACAGGTGTCTCAAAGGAGCTCCTGACGTGCAGTCAAAGATCATCCCACTGCCTGTTGTGTCCTCTTGTCCAGCCGTTGGAGGTGAGATCTCTCATACTGATCAAAATAAAGAGCGTCTCTGTGGTTGGGAGTGTGAAAAGAAGCCACACCCTGATTCTAGAAGATGCAGGATGTTAATCTTCACCAAAGTTGTTTACTCTAAATGTACTTCCTTTGCTTTGTGTTTGTTTTATCCAGACTGTGTGTTTCCATAGGGACAACATGTCTCCACGCTTACTATCAAATCACATATAAATACCTGAAATAAGTGATGTGAGTGGAAATGTTGAGCTGAACAGCTACTTGGGTGATTTACCCCTGTGAGTAAATCAGTGCCTTTAGTGTATTTTAAGTGTTCTTGAAGCAGTTTCAATCAAACATGCTTCTGTAAGTGGTCTCACTCAAGGAAGGTGCTGCAACTAGCAGTTATTTTTAGTATCTGTTAAACTGCCCAATATTCTCATGATTTATCGCCTATGAAATATGTGAATCACAAGTTCCCGACTGACTAATCATTTCTGCTCTACTGCAAATTACTTTTTGGACCCTTTTTTTTCAAGATTTTCTTCTAGTGCTGAAAAAATTAGCACATTAATGAATCATTTTACAGATACAAGAAGATCAATTGTCATATTTGAATAATCTATTAATAATTTCAGTAATTTCACAACTTTCCAGCTTCTTAATTATGAGAATTAGCAGTTTATATCATTGTTAAATATCTTTTAAGTTGTCAGACAGAACAAGACATGTTGATGTATGTGATCTGTTTGACTAAAATAGCAACAAAAATGGCACATCAGAAAATAATTAACTGCTCCACATGTTAACTTTAGCTGGTTTCTGAATTACCATTACCATTTAATATTTAATGTGCTAACACACTGACAAATGTAATATCCCCGTGTCAAGCTGTATTAATAGTCATTTTATTGATAATGAAATGTTTGATCTCATCAGGTCAGAATGTGTGAAAAGACACAATTGGAGCAGATTTCTGGTGAGAAAATAAAGTACAAAAGTACTACATAGTAACTATAAATCACTTCAGTCATTTTTGCTGACTTGTGCAGATTTGTAGATTTTGCCAAATAACTTTCAATTTAATTACCTCTTAATTTGTCAGTTATTTTGTGTCGTCTTGTTTATACTTTAAAAAGTCAGAAAATGCTTCCCAGAAATTGGCATTGACATCAGAGTCCTATGTGAAGTCTTCAGATGTCCAAAACCTCAAGAAATTACCATTTACAATTATTTAAACAGGGGAAAAAATCAGTATTTCCTTGTGTTTGAGTGGCTGAAACCAGCTGTTTGGAGGTTTTTCTTGATATATTACTTTAACTTTAAGTCATTAAATATGAAAATGGTACATTTTCAACCCACTGACTCATTGAGTAGAATAAAGGCTGAAATAGTCTAGCCAAAATAGCCAAATAATGTGTAACACTGTCTTGTCAGTAGTATAAATCAGAGGGGTGGTTCTATCTCGCTGTAAAGAACAGTGCGTTTCCTTTTCAATGAAACTGATGTAAATAAGACAAAAGAGTTTAATTTCCATGATCTCACCTATATCTTGTGTTCACACTCTCTGGACTTTGACTGTGTGTGTATTATGGACAGTGCTGAGCTCAGCTGGTACCCACTCTACTGGGGCAATTGATTGTGTTTTCCTCAAATTACATGAACTCAGTGTTTTGCATGTTGTTGTTTGTGTGAACCTTCTAAAACATGACTTATTACCGATAGGTGGAGGCATTGTTGCACATAACAGCTTGTGGTCGGTGAGTGAAGTTTTTCCCCATCACCAGCAGTCCACATTTTAGCATGAAACCCGACAAAAGCGGTACATTTATCGCACAAAATGACCAAACAGGCAGCTTAAATGTAAATGTGCGCTGTTATAAACTAACAATCTTGCCCCTTTTGAAGTGGATGCAGCCCGCTCTGTTGTTTCTGCGGGCTTTTATTGAGGACTGTGCAGCAGGTAGATGTTGCATAAATTATTGCCAGCAGCGACCTCTCCTCCAATCCGCGCCGCTGCAGCGTCAGTTTCTCGCATGCATTATGTTAATGAGCTCCCCGCTCAGCCAATCGCGCGGCTGCTGGCGCTGTTTTCCTGCATGTATTATCCAGAGAGGGAGCCGCGGTGTGCGGAGGCGCAGCAGCTTCAGTCTTTGTGTGCTCTGTCCCGGCTGCGAGCTTTGCGGTCGCCAGGAGAGCAGATCCAGCATCCTGCCCTCAATAATGCGCTATTTTTCTACTTTTTTACTGCTGGATTTGTTCAGTTTGTACATCCGATAAATCGCCTGAGAGGGTTTTAATGGACGGGGTAGCATGAATTCCCAATGTTATACAGTGGCGATGGACCTTGGCGTTTGTCAACTGAGGAATTTCTCGATTTCGTTTCTGTCTTCTGTGCTGGGGAAGGAGAGCGCATCAGTCAGTGTTGACGATAGGTAAAGGCAGCAGGCTTTCCTAATCAGCTTTTTGCTATTAACTGGTTATTAGGTCATATGTAGTAGATTAAAACGGGGCGGCATACACGAAATGCTGGCTCATTGATTCTCCGCCATCAAAGTCAAAGCCTGCTATCTCGACCTCCATTCGGTTTCGCTTTGCTGCAGACACTAATTGTGATTTTTTTTTTTTTTTTGTGAATCATCGCTTGTCTTTTATTTTCCTCTGATGACAGCTTCACAACATAATGAACCAGGCTTTGCTTTCTTTGTTTTTTTTTATTTTCATGTGGCAGCATCAGATCGCAAATGCCAGTCACATCTGCGCCATTAAAAAAAAAAAAAGACACCCTTGATGGAGACATTCTCACAAAGTCAGCACTCATGATTATCCATAAAAATCATATTTTCCCTTTTCTGTCTTCCAGCTCGTCGGGAGCGAGTGTGGTGGCCATTGATAACAAGATTGAACAAGCGATGGTAAGCTGCTGTTTTTTAACGTCATATGTAAAATCGGTCATGCTACCCGCACTTTGTGCTGCCTCCGGTGTTATGTAACTCAAGCACTGATTTGGTCTCCTACAGCTACATCACCACCTTCTGCTTTCATTTCCTACTGTTTTTATAGCCTATTACATGTTACATGCAAGAAAAATGCACGTTTTTATTACGCTGAAATCTCAGCCTAGCGAGAGATGACGATGATTTTCTGCACTGCAGACGTGATATTCTTAGCGACGAAGCTGCAGGTGCGTAAAAGCGCAGAATTTTCAGCACACACTTAATGCACCTGCTGGTATGTGAACTAGAGGAAAGAGGAGCCTTCTGCTCTGTCACGATTTGGATCGATCAGCTCTGGCAGCTTGATGTGGGCCAAGGTTCACACGCTACCCCCCACCCACACCACCACCATCACCATCCCTACCTCTGCCCCTCTGTTTTTGCATATACATAGCCCTCTCCCTCTCTGTCCTGTGTTGCTAGGCAAGCAGCAGCCTCCCCTGGCTCAGTATAAATAACTCTGCCGGCGATTGGCCCCTCCCAACCCAGCGCAGGAACATTTTGTTCCCGTGGCAGCGAGGAGGGAGGGAGGGGCGGGTCCACAGAGAAGGGGATGCTCAGATTATTAAAGCAAATCCCTCTTCAGCAGCCTGCACAGTGCACACTGCTCAAGCACCATCACGCCAGTGCACCACAAAGCTGTTTCTCTCAGCACCTTACGAAATCCACCTTTTCCTCAGGAATTCATGTTGTCTGCACTTTTTTTTTTGCTTTCCTCCTGTCAGAGTTGCCATGTGCTGTGGCTGTCACACATTTTCCCCCGTAGCAGTTTTTGATTAAATAAGAGAAGTTATTTTTACTGTAATAGGAAGATTGTAGTGCATATAATGTATCAGCTAAGGAAGCTAACCACAGATGGGTTGGAAAGTTAAGAAGCATATCCAAACGATAATGAGTGTGTGATATATATTGATTTATATTAGGATTTATTTATGATCTATATTGATTTGTTTCTTAATTTTCTTCTTGAGTTCATAAAATGTTTAAAAAACAAATAACCATTACGTTTCCACAGAGCTCAAGGTGGTGCGTTCAAATGGCATGTTTAGTACAACCCAAAGCCCAAACTCAACCTTGACTCCATAAAACAGAGGGAAACAGCTAAACCAGCAGATATATTGACATTTTTTTTGCCTGAAAAATGACAATCAATCAGTTATCTAGATATTTCTAGACTAATTGCTTGACTATTAGTTTTGTTGAATAATATTTTCAATTCTTGTGTGATTTTATTTAAAATAATAAAAATCGAAGAAGTTAATGGATGGTGTTTCTGTTGCATAATAAGTCTGGTTGAGTCTCAAATGTTCATGTGGTTTGAACAAGATGTTTTCTTGCCTCATGGGAAACATGGAAGAAGGAGTCTAATGAAATATTTATCTAACCATCTCTTGCTCTTTCTCCTCCTCAGGACCTGGTGAAGAGCCACCTGATGTATGCTGTGCGCGAGGAGGTGGAGGTGCTGAAGGAGCAGATCAAAGAGCTGATCGAGAGAAACACTCAACTGGAGCAGGAGAACAACCTGCTCAAAACTCTGGCCAGCCCCGAGCAGATGGCCCAGTTCCAGGCGCAGGTCCAGACCGGCGGCTCGCCCACCGCCCAGGCTCCAGTCCCAGTCGGATCGACACAGGTCCTCCCCTCTGCACAGAGCTCCGGCCCATCTGCATAACACAGAAACTGCACCCCCTGAGAGCCCCCTGAGGATGAAATACAGGGGGGGTGAAAGGAAGAAGATGAGAAGGTGGAGGCGGAAGAAGGAGTCTTGCCATACTGTGAACTGACTCTTGCATCAAGTCTGACTATGCCGCACGCTTCAACTTCACCGGAGGACAAAAACAACTTTCTTCTGTTGCACATTTTATTTAACTGAAAGACTCTGGAGTTGCACCATTATGTGTGTGAGTGTGTGTGCGTCCGCTTTGTCTCTGACTTATATTATCCACTTCAGACAATCGTTGTTGTCAAGCTGGTTGTCGTGGTGATAAAGAGAGGAAGGACAGAGCTCATATGAACTGACAGTCGTCCCTCACAGTCGCCGCCATTGATTGTTCAGGGCCACCGGAGAAGGGCGGCGCAAACGTCCACGGCCCAGCCAATCAGGAGAGTTGGGCGCTGCATTCTCTCATCAGTGCCGTCGAGTCCTGTGGAAAAGTGTGCCATCGTCTCACCCCACACCCCACCGATGTCCATCTGCACAATTTAATTTTTTTTTACTCTGCACCGTCTCGTTTCCTTTTTTCCATTTGCACTTTTTTCAGACTTTACTGACAGTGGACGAACTTCGTACGACCCATCTGGAATGGGAGTTGTGTAATCCAGCTCACTTTTGTCTTGAGAGACAATCTCCCCCTTCTCGGATGGAGCATTAAACGTTTATGCAGGGAATCAATATTTTTTAGGGAGGGATGGGAAATATTGAGGATTTTGTCTGTTTTATTTTGCTCTTGTTGATGTAATTAATGTACTAGTGGTCTGTAAAAATAAATAATAGAAAGGTGAATAAATAGGACATGACTGTTTCTAGGTAGTGAAATTTGTACAGACTAAATATTTCCAATTAAACTCTGCCAAGTGCCTGGTTTCTAACCATAGATACATATATAAAAGTGTTTTTAGTTGTTTTATTCATATATTTGTATACATATATATCTATGGTTTGCCAGGTTTTGAACTACTTGTGATGTCAGTACTCAGGTTGGGACCAGAAGAGGATTATGTACCTGGACACTTAGATGCTGTCTCTCCTGCATTGACACACGAAGTAAATGAACTCTCCCAACTTAAAGCTCACTTGCTCAAATGATCCGCACTGTTTTTACCATTTGAGGACGTGTGTAGTTGTGTTTTTATTTTTACTTTTTATTTTCTTCTCTTTTGTACAACCAAGTGTTTTGAGTTGTTCATAGTGGGACTGGGGGCGCTGAACACAATAAGACACTTGGCAGAAAAAAAGGAAAATGCCTGGCAGAAGTATGTCGATGTTTTGTGCATGTTCCTCAGTTCATCACAAATGTGACGTTACAATTGCACTAGACAGTTGCACCTCAAATAAAAAAAGACCACAAAAAAGGCTTTGTTTTTTTCTTTTATGTAAAATCGAATACATTTGTGTGGGTAATTATTTAGACAGAAATCTGTAGGTACAATTTTAGTCATAAATAAACCATAAATTTACACTTCTCCTAGCAGGTTGACAAAGTGGGGATTTAAGTCATTAAATTGAGGCCAAAATGTAGGTAAATAATGGGACCAATTCCACAACTGAAAACGAAATATAGCAGATTTTCTAGCTAATAAATAACATTCAGTGCTTTTCTAGTTTACCCAGACTTCCCAGTAAAAAGCAGGAACAGCAGTTTCTTCACAAGACTTTATTAGGCATGCAGAGATGAACCACCACCCTGTAAATATTTGTCTATATGTGCGCGTCTCATTGGTTGTATACGACCAAGCCTCCATGAAAACGTCCGGTGGTGGCTCCGCCCTCCGCTGCCCCACGTGGACGTGCACGTGGGTAGAGAGGACGCGCAAACGGGAGCGCGCGGAAAAAACAGGGCAAGGAGGACTGCAGATAAAATGAAATGTCATGTTTATATGTACAGGTCATAAAAACGTTTAAAACAGTCAGATTACGATGTCTGTAAATTGCTTTAAACTCGCATTAGAAAGCGGTTTGACGAGATATGCTCCCCAAATACTTTCGAAGTAGTACCTAAAAACTATGCGCCCAACGTGGGGCTCGAACCCACGACCCTGAGATTAAGAGTCTCATGCTCTACCGACTGAGCTAGCCGGGCTCATACACATTTTTCCTCGTAGAATTTTGCGAGTTTTTCGCACGATATTATAAATAATGATAATATATTTTACAGTATAAGACACGTGTACAAATAATAATTTAAACCATTTTAAATTTTAGTTATCTATTTCAGAGTGAAGGTTGGCAAATGGCAGCAAATGGGTGTTTATGTAATTTCAGTATCACAGGAATAGGCAGTATTACAAAACATATAAAGTAAATTAATACAAATCTGAACAATTACAACTCAACAATGAAATGAAAACATAACCTGTCACATTCACGGAGCTATAACAGAGGTAGAGGTACAGAGGCACTTGTCTCAGCACAGGGGTGTAAACATTTAATCCAACTGTAAAAAGTCATTTTGACTATTTACACACGATTCAACAGTTTAATTAGTTTTGAATCATTTATTTAATTAGTTCTGCCAAACAAAAAAACTTCCAGTCACTTCATGTCTCCATTACTACTAAGCAAAGACCACAAGCAGTAGTAGAAAGCTCCAGGTGGACACTGTGCTGTAACTGTCTTTGCTTCCAAAGTCAATAATGAACCTTTAAGCTCCACCAAGATAATAATTCAGGCTAATTCAATTAATTTCAAGGTCGGATTTTAACCTGGAGGTACAGAGGCTCAGTGTGTCGGTGGTATTTTTAGCAACGTTTTCTAGGCTACACGTTTCTTCCTGCAGAGCAGAGAGCTTTGTTAAATTCAACCAGTCAAAATGAGGGATAGTAGAACTACTACTATTTACTTTAGTAAATACAAACAAACGTATATCTCTTAGAGAATATGCATGAAAACTATAAATGCTCCTGTTTGGTGTGTCCTGCAGCAACAGCTAATCAATCATGTTCTTTGTTCTAATGTATTTAGACCTGCCCTGTTCTGTCCCCCCTCCCTAACTCTAACCCTAACCCTAACCCTCCTCAGGTCAGTCTGATCCCAGATCCTGACCTCATAGTGACTGACTGACTGGCTCGGCGGATCAGACGCTGAGCGGAGACACAGCTCCTGCCCTCGTGTCCAGATGGCACTTTCACAAATCCCATTTCATTGACAAAAGGTGTTTTCTTCAAGCAGGCCGCTGTCAGGACGGGATGTACTCTGAGGCCAAGGGATCACACGCGGATTAACCTCGTCTACTTGTTGTTGTTCGTAGGCACCAATATTGAGGCCAATTATACAGTACTGCATTGCTGCATGTGTTGTTCATCAACAACAACTTTTCTCTTCTCTAACAGTTATAATGAAGTCTTTACTGTCATCAGTTAACCTCTACTTTTAGCCCAAACTTTCCAGACATACAAAGACCATTTTGCACCACATTCCACCCAAAAAATCCTCTTTGCGCCCCCTTAACTGGACCTCCCTCTGTGATGTTGATGTATTCCTCATTGCTGAGAAAGCAGGTTGCCTGCTGGTTAAACCCTAAATGTCCAGACTGTCAGTAAGTAAGGCTCCACCTCCTGTGGGTCCCCTGAGACGCTACGCATCTATTAACTTGTCCAGGGTCCGGGTATTAGAAATACACTTCATTATTGTACACACACGGACAGAAAACCTGTTCAGTATCACTCTCATCAACGTGAATAGGAAAAATCCAACAGAACATCTGACCTGTTGTGTCCCAAATCACATCTTTTCTAGTAATGGAACTAGTAATAGTTTAGTTTGTAGTAAATTCATGGTACATTCCACACTGCAGTCAACTAATAAAACTGCAGTTAACTAAAAAGCCAAAGCAAATGTGTGAAAAGAAATCTTGATTAAATTCCCACAGTGCCTTTGTCTAGAATTAAATTTTGGAGAACGACCAAGTGTCCCAGAAAGCCACAACAGTGTGACAGTAAGCCGGTAAGCACAAAACCAGGACCGTGGAAGTGAAGCAGCTAAAAGGAATTCAGCCATCAGTAATAAGTCATGTATGCACCGTGTGATGCTAACAAGAGAAACTCTCCAAATGTGTATGTGTGGACATTCCTGGGAAATGACCAGCTCTGCTACAGTGGCCACAGTTAATTGGATGTCCAGCTGACCGAATGAAGAGCCTCTATCTGGGTCATGTTTGGGAAGCAGCTGAGGGGAGTTGTGACAGAGCGGCGACACTTAAACAGATCCTGAGAGACGAGAGGAGTGTCACACAGAACATGTGAGCTCAGATGGTTCAGGTGGTTGAAGGTGTGACAGGATCTGATTGTCTCCCTTAACCTGTGAACACCACCTTGAACGCCTGTTGTCCCCATTACACCCAGCCTTTCCCTTTTGATATCCTGTTCTCCTGCCTTCAAGCGCAGTAATATATGTTGTATGACCTACTTCACCATACTGTGATTTGCTTTGTTCTCAAGCCACGTTGTCTGTTTCTATCCTACATTTGACAAAAAATGGACACAAACTCACTAAATCCAGAACAATGTCAGATAAATGGAGCTTTTGCAGCATAGTTACAGTCCTAAAAACTCAACTTAGCTCAGTTATGTGTATTTTAGATTTTAAAAACATATAATGAGCATATAAAACACAATGCATTCAGCTAGCTACAACGAAAACAAAATGCAAGCTACATGTTACTGTGGCAATAATAATCCAATAACAAGTCATGTAATCAAGCATACTTTTCTACTTTACATTTTTCCTATGTAACCCAGTTGAAGCTCAGCGTGGCATTAATGCATAAATAAGTAAATTTATTCCAACACATTTCTACATTGCAATACGTCTACATTTATTTATTTGTTTATTTCTGTAATTATTTATTCATACATTTTTATCTGTGTTCAATTATTTATTCTATTATTTACTACTTTCCCATAATATATTTATTTATATATTCATTCCTGCTTAAGTGATCCCTTGTCCTCCATAGGGAAGTTTCTATTATAGTTTCGACGATATTAGTATAGTCAGTAGTTCTCTGTATCATATGTCGAGGTTCGAAGAGGTGGTTAAAGATTTGCGCCCAACGTGGGGCTCGAACCCACGACCCTGAGATTAAGAGTCTCATGCTCTACCGACTGAGCTAGCCGGGCTTAAACCTCATGCAGTCTGCAGCATTTTATTGGTAGTGTATTAATTAGCTTAGACTAAAATAATACTATGAGGGTATACTATACTATACAGACCCCAGCAGAATTATAAATCTATTGTGAATTCATTGATATTACCCTGTATGTGCAATAATGCATTCATACATACTCAAAATGCAGCAAATGTTGCAGGTGGAATGAATTCTGGTCTGTTAAGGCTACTAATATCTCTAATAACTTCTATTATTTCTACCTCTCCTTATCTTTTCTGTATTTGAGTGGATGTGCTCGGGCATCCTTGATATATTCTGTTTTTAACATATTTATTTCCTCCCTTTGGTCTCAGAGTTACACGAGAGTAGAATATACAAAAAACAAGCCCACTACTATACTATAGACGTGTAGTAGTAGTGTATTCGGTTCATGTTGACCCTCTTCTGCTTCCCTGCACCTCTGTTTGTACCTATAACATTATTTATAAAGTCAAATGAGGACAATGTCCCTATATACGGAACTTGAGTGAATCTGAACATGCTGACAAAACACCTGCACAGTCAGAGATTTATCATGAGGATTTGCTATTTTGTGGGAGACTCAGGGTTAGTGTGTGTTGTGGCCCCTGCAGCAATGTCCATTCTTCAGTGTGTCCCTGTTCTTGTTTGCCCTTGGTCCAAAGTCACATACCTCAGAGACACGTGTGCCCCTTCCACCGACCGAGAGCCCTCTGAAATTTCAAAACAAACCCAGATGGAAGCACGGAGAGGAGGGAGGCACGTATCTCGCACCCTCGCTGGGAAGAGAAGGGGATTATGAGGGATTATGGTCCTCTCTTATCCTCCACTTTTCCTCCCCTCAGCACCTTCTCTCAGCCTCTGTGAGTTGTCAAAACAGTGCAAGTTTTCATCCCTAAATGTCCATTCATGTGACATGAAAATGTGATTGGAGACACAGCAGCTTATTCAAGTGCATTCATTTATCAGTCTGTCTTCCACAGGTAATGATTTTACTTCACTCAGCACTCTGTCTGGTATGTTTCTCTTACACTAATCGTGTTTGACCGGTTTCCCAAACGTCTGCATAGGATTTTTTGTTTAGTGGCGTAACTTTTGACACAATTACAAAAGGTCAGAAGACAGAGTTTTATTCCTGAATTAACTGTTTTATCGTTTAATCTAGGGAATCTTTATTAGCCTGTTAGCAGTTTCACATTCTAATTTGTATTTTAGACAACAATATATTTAATTAATTGTGATGCGCATTACCTAATGATGAAGAGAAAGTGTAGCTAGACAGACAGAAGTAAATGTGCAGTAAGTCTAAAGGTCACTTAGATTCTCCTTAAGTGCAATTCGCTTTTATTCTTTGTTTGTTTTGGCTGATGCACTCAGAGTTTGTGTCTGCGTGTGAATGTGTGTGTGTGTGTGTGTGTGAATGTGTGCGTGTTTGTGTGTGTGTGTGTGTCTTCACTGTGCAGCCAGACAGTCATTTCACCATTGTTGAAATGACACGGCAGGAGAGACAACAGGCAACAACAACAACGCTACGTTCACTTAAAGAGCTTTCCTCGTAATCAGGCTGTTTATGGCACAGACTGTTCCAGTTTATTAGAAAGAAGCTTGAAGGATTTAAGTTTATGAGACATACAGTAAAGTCGGGAGAATAACATGTCTGATGGGAATGAGCTTTTTACACTGGGCTGATATACTCTGCAGACACATAATAAAATACACACCACACGCAAGTTAAGAGAGAACTGAGCCTTCCCTAACGCACTGTAACACACTTTAAGATATATTTCAGCAATAGTTTGACCACAAAATCTCATTTGCTTCGGCACTGTGTCTAACCCATATGGCACTTAACCAAATACACCACAAAACCAAACACTTCATCTCCTTCCAGTCACTGTGGGCAAGAGTATATTCTCTGTGCACCTCTATTCACTACATTCATCTAGTAATCTATCACACTGGCAGTTTTATTTTTGCATTTTGACACATTTAATTACTATTTGACAATGTAATTTCTTTACTGTAAACTCCAACTATAACTATAGCTAGGTACAGTCTGCTAGGTCTGACAAGCTTTGGGTTTTGCATTGTGCTGTAGTAAGAGAGACTGAGCATTAAAATAGTTTAGGGGCGTGTGTGTGTGTGTTTGTTTAGCCTTTCCAAAACCAAACACAAAAGAGAAAACTGTAAGGAATAGATTAAACAGCACCTATGGCGTTACTTCTAGGGTAAACAAGCTGTGTCTCTTAATTTGAAATGTTGAAAAAAAACAAACAAGTAATTTGAATAAAGTAAATCTAATTTCACATTTTGCCTTATTTTTGTATTACTTGGAGTACTACAACTGAGCTCTCAACACTGTAATCCAAAGACTATGCTGTTTCATTTATTTCCATCCACTGCTATGGATGCTAACATTTCGTCTGGATCCTGTTATTCTTCTTGGATAAAATCTTATACATAGCAATAAAATGCATATTTAAGAGCCTTTTACCAGATTCCTCTTTGTAAAGACAGTAACTTGAAACTTGTAACTTTTTTTTTCACCATTAAGTTAAAAGTTAGCGTAATTATACTAACATCTCCTAGCAATAATCAACAGCCACCAGCTAGATATAAGAAGCTGTTTTTGTCTACCTACCCTGACACCAAACGTCCATATGGTCAAAGGTTACTCAAAATGTCAAGTTACGTTGATTGTAAATCGCCTACTGTATGTGCTGTGCAAAAACTGAAAGACTAACAGATATGGATGGGGTTTAGCTTCACACTGCAGCATCAGTAGAATTAGATTTCTATCCTTGCACAGAGTGACATCAATAGTTTCACGAAGTAAAGTGCAAACAGTCTGTTCTGTGGCTGTCAAGGTGATGATCAAGAACAATCGAAGGGTATGCGTGGCTGTCACAATGCCAGCATGAGCATTAAATTTGTCCTTCCAATCAGCATTCACAGTTCGGAGGAAAGAAAGGTCTCGACATTGTGTCACACAGTAATGTGACCTAAAACAACAGCCGTCTCAAAAATAGCTCCAACTCTCAGCAATGATGCCTTTCGTTGGAGCTGACGATCAAAGTGAACGTGACCTGACTGAAGAGACACTTGCTTTAATGATCCTTCAGTTCAAACCAATGCAGTGTTTCAGACTTTTTCCTTTATGTAAATTCACAGCGGTGGGTGCGTTTGAGCAGGTGTGCACCAAATGGCAGACAAAGCCTGAGGCCTCTCAACGTAGAAGGAGTACGGGTCTGGTACAAGCTATGCTAACCTCACCCTAGATCAGCCTGGATACTGGAAGCGTTGTGTAAACAGGTAAATAAGCAGCTGAATGCATCATCTGGTTGACATCTGCCTGAGCCCTTCACAGAAACGTACAAATCCTACTTTTTGTTTGGAGAGATGGAGAATGGGTGTGTTCAGTGGACAGATCATTTGACACAGCAAAGTTAAACAAGTCCAGACTTTCCCCAAAAGCATACTTGCTATAAGATCATCTTGCGTCCAATTTAGCAAGACCCTCGGGTGTGTACAGGGACACGACAGAGCTTCTCTGCACCTTGCTCTCTTGCTGCAGTAGTGTTGCGGAGTAAATTAGTTTTTCTCCCTCCTGCAGTTCACTATAAACAGCAATTTAACAGAGATGTATGCAGCTGATCTGGGTCAGTTGCTTATACAGGCACTTATATGTGAACACATTGGACTTCAGTTTTCATGTCTCATGTCTGCCTTCGTTTATCTTCAGTGCTTCTGACACCATCTCTATGTATCTTTACGTCCTCAAACTTTTTAATGCTCAGTCTCACTTACTTCAGCCCATTTCTTGTCGTGCATAATGTTTAGCACGCAAATATAAACACACACACACACAGTCTGAGGTCAGCGTCTGTCACTGCGGTGTTTCCCGTTTGCTTCCTATTTTTGAGACAGGAAGAGAAATCAGCAGCCACTCTGCGCGCCATCCTCAGATTCAGTGTTACTGTCATTTAAGCTGCTTAGAGGACTGTGGGAAAAGGTGCAATTTCGTCTTTGTAGTGAGGGGGGTCAGACTCTGAATCACGGTATCAGATCGTTTGAAGTTATAAATAACCGGTCAGTCAGACATTCAGATTTACTCTTGAAGACATCACTTTCATGACTCAACAACATCACAATATAAATCATTAGCTACAGCGCTCCAAGGTAGCATTTTCACTCTAGTTCACACATATGCGCTTTAATATTTAATGAGACAAAGAGCTGAATGTGTTCTCCACAAAGCTGACTTTGACAGTTTATCAAGCAGGAGGAGTCAAGTAACATTTCTACTTCCTGCTTAAGGTGACTTTCTTTACCTCAAAGCAGGAAAATGTCACAGTGTTCTCTAAAGCTAATAATAGTAATACACGTAAGACGTTTCTATATTGAGAACTCATCTGGTCAAGCAACACTCAACTGGTTTAGTGTGTTTTTGTCTTAACAACACTGTTTTCTACACAGAAAGTTCATAATGTCAGTCGTTATACTGCAGGTAATTACAAAAACAGTATCATTGTGAGCTCTCGCTTCACTTGTAACATAAGCCAATTGTTGGATGTGTTTCTTTAAATTCTTCTCTCATCCTAAATCTGTGGGTTCCTCTCACGTTTTCAGTCCGGCTCCAGGCAGCAGACAGCGACACGTGGAGCCAACATCAGCAGCGAGATAAAGCAGATCGCTTGTAAGCTTAAAAAAAACTGCAGTTCCCGTGACAGATTTGTCGGCTTTATTTTTAATTATTCATGTAGCCACTGACTCCATCACCAAACAAAAAGAAAACCACTCTTCTGATTCAGAATTACAGACATAGAGATAAAGTAGAGGAGTAGATATTTAGGTCAACACAGTATAGTGACCCCCTACTAACACCACCACCCCTCCTGTCTGAGGGATGCACACGATGTTCCAACACGGTCTGTACATATAGAATACAGCCGACTAGCAACACACACATATATCACAATGTGTTTGCGAAACCCATACGCACACACAGACTAACACGTCCATTCTTTGCATACTTGTTAAAATCTGATAGTTAGATACAGTACACTGCGTCCTCGTCAGTGCTGCTCTAACAGAACGGGTGCAGAGCTGCTTTGAATATTGTTTCAGGTGGGGGCCATAAAAACCCAGCAGTGCATGGAATATACATGAATACACTGAAACTGGTTAAAGTCTCAAAATACAGATGAAGTGCTTTGATTTTTCTTCAGAAAATTTCAGATTACCTGTAAGAAGGCTTCGCTTTTGCACCGTAAACAGTGTAAAATACTACAAAATATTTGTTAGAAACTTCCATCTTCATTCACAGCTACTGTAGTATTTATTAGTGATTTATAAATTCCTCATCTCTTAGCATTAATAAACCAACTCTTTATGTCGTTTGCTTGTAATTTCAAAATGATTCCCAAGACTTTTCATAGAAAATTGAAAAGTGCATGTGGAAACTGGACACGAAAAGAAAAATGTAAAATCAAGGAAATATCTATTTTCTTCTAAAAATTTCCTGTAATTTTGAAGTTCGCTCCAGCGCAATATGCCTAAAAAGTTGGTTTTATGTAAATGTTTTCAAATTGCAAAACTGCCATTTTGATGACTGAGCAATAAGATAAAAAACACAATCATTTTAATATTAAGATCTAAAATTGATTGTTTGTGATCTTAGCTTCGAAACTTTCAATTAAATATAATGATTATGACTAATAAAACTACAGTGTGAAATAATATGTCTGTCCTTATTTCACTGCTCAGGTAATTCTCCATAGCTACCACGTACTCGTACTGCCTCACTGTTGTACCACAATGGTATGGTATGCAGTGTCATTTGTCACAGATTTAATGCTTCTAAAAAATGCAGCAGAACACCTGAAACACTGTGAGCTTTAAGACTAATTCATATCTCGTCAAGTTCTCAGAAAAGATCTCATTTCTCTCCCTCGTCCAGGGATAGCGCCTTTGTAACTTTAGAAATGTGGGAGTTGAGCCGAGTGCAACTCACACAAACTGTGCCTGATAAATGTACACAAAGAAACACAACACGCAACCGTAGAGGAAGCTTTGACAGATGGCAAACAAAGGCAGAGGAAGGGTCAGTGTTTCAGCTGCAGTCACGATACATCAGTGAGTGGGCAGAATGTGTAAAATGAAGATCTCTAGCGCTTTCAACAGCAAACCCACTGCCTTTTCACATTTTTACCCACTCACTGTTGTCTGTTTTACATTTTCACAAAGCTAATGTGACATTAGCTGCTGTCACAGCTTACAAAGACGCCCAGAATAAGAGAAGCCCTGTAATGTGATGTGGTTTGAGGGATTATTTCCTGAGGGAGTCTCTCTGTAGGTGACTGACATGAAGCAAATCCTGACGTGTACTACCACATGCTGGTATGCAGCGTTGCATATAATGAAGTAATGACAAAACTGAAGTTCTGACAAAACCAAAATGTGGTTTAATGGTCGTGTTCTTCATCTGTGGGGCCTGCAGGAAAAAGGCATATATTGGCGTCTAAACGCCCACACACACCTGGTGTACAGTACTAAGTGGTAAACAAGCAGCCTCTACATGAGCAGGAGTTGAAAAAGGCTGCTGGGTTTGTTTGCATGATGTGTTTATCTCTGTCTGGAGCCTCTTCCTGTAGGAGACGCACAGCCATAAAATCCATTTTACAGCAAGCGACCTGCTCTTTGTCATCATTTCTGTGGCCTGTAGTGAGGGATTTTCTAAACCTCTTATATTTAACCTACATTTCTAGTTGCTGAAATTAGGCTTGTGGGAGATAAAGTGAAGTTAAGTTATTTGTCTGCCTCGTTCTGCTGAAAATCTTGAATGAGTGGATAAAAAAATACATTAATTTTCGCTAATAACATATAAATATCTATTAAAAATATAAGCATTAAGTGGAAGTACAATCCAAAAGTAAACTAGACGCTGTCCGTGCTTGTACTTGATGTTTCAGTCTGTGCTTTAAGATAAATATTAACATGCTGATGTTGAGCAGGTCTCATGTTATGTTGCTGTATTATCGATTAATCTGCCTATAATCTTCTCATTTCATTGCTATAGTGAAAGGTACGTGTTTGTTAATCCAATACATACACAAATCTCCAATTATAATCAGGTAATCCTCATTAAATCATCTCATCTGAGATGCTTTAACCTGAAAATGTTGCTTGAAAACTGATTTCAGCTGTTAATAAATGATCAAGGGAGTTGCAGATAAATATTCTGCTGATCAACTAATCAAGTAATTGACTAACTGTTGCAGCTCGGATAACGTTATTTGACCATGTTATTTTAGTGTGCTGGCATGCTAACACGCATAAGTACAAATGTGGTTAATGGGAATGTCCATCATAAGCCAAAGTATACAGACCTGATGATGGGTCTAACTGAATAAAGAGAGAGGATGTTGTTTATGTTTTTCACTAATATCATTTGCAGCCTTGTGAAACAAATCACTGCAGAGCGATAAAACTGCGGCTGTGGTATCTGTGTGCCTGTGTCAGGAGAACTAATTAGGAACATTATGTTTAGGGCAGTGCCGAGCTTTTCCATCTCCACATGTGATATTGTACTTATGTTCCTTCCCACCATTGCTTCCTTCTCAATTTCATTTATAACTTACTTCGCCACAGTTCTGTCTGCAATTAGGGTACACACAGCTAAAACCTGCGCCCCGCTTCCTGCTACCACACACATATGCTTGTTTTTATGACGTATTTGATGACCCGGGACTCCCTGCTGCTCCATCTAGCTGCCCTACTTTCCAACTGCGGTGGAACAAAATCAGCCTCCTCATCTCTTGTGCTGCAGTTTCAAGAGAGCAGTTTTCATGGTCCTGCCTGTGTGCATCTGGCATGTAAAGTATCCAGTGCCCTAGATAGTACTGTTTATTTACCACACTAGCAGCATGCCAGAGATGTGCTGCTAGAAATAGGTAGGCACTAACTGACTTGCCTTTAACTTTAACGCTTTTATGTCCTGGGATCAAAATACAGACACCAAAATACGTCAACATTACACAACACACTTTACAGTATTCCTGCTGCTGTGTGTTGAACGCGCACAAGCTAATTAACACCTTTAGCAGAAGAAATTATAGTAATCGTTTCCTTATGTGTTAGGAAAGAAGTGTCAAGTGGACTTTACTGGTTTTCCCCTGAGACAGAAGCTACTGTGTGAGACACTGATATAGCAATGCTGGAAAATGAGAAGAAGAAGGTTTATTCCAACTCAAACATTGTCTCAAGCTTAAGCTATTTGTGATTTAACAATATCTCAGACAATGAGTAAATAGTTGCAGATTGATTTTCTATTGATGAGTAATCAATCTACATATTAAATATTAATTAAACCACCATAAAGTAAAATAAATGGTTAAAATTAGCCATACTGCAGTCAGCTACATCATTCAATCCCTGCTTACGTGTTAATAAATCAACAATGATAATGCAATGTAATAATAAGTAATAATGTAATGCTGACTGAGGCTGATACATTTATCCTTCAAGTATATTTCAAGTACTATTTAAGCTACTTAAGAAAAAGATCTGAACACATCCCCCATCGCCAGGATTTGTGCTGCAGGATTTAAGATGCTGAGCAATTCTTGAAACAAAAATGACTCAGTGCTGGTGGGTGGGTGTGCAGCACTGTCTCTGCACGCCTCCAGATGTACATTTGGCAGTGGGACCAGATACACCACACTCAGAATACTGTAGGCAGTGTATACACATGAATACATCACTATACTGTATGTGTAAGTGTTTGTGTTTCTTTAAACACTAAACACTGATATTATATGATGTATGTTTTTCTAAGGACAAAGAATTACTGAATAACAGACACTGTAAACCATTACCTGTAGTGAATACCAGCAAGTTAATGGTGTGTTTGTGCGTGTTTGTCTGTGTTGCTCAGGTACATAACAGGGTGGAGCACCATTACAGGCGTGTTTGTGGGTTAAAGGTTTGGTTTATTACGTCTATTTTTAGCCTTGAGTTGAGCGAGACTTCATGGCCACGTCACACTCTTCTCTCTCGACACAATGTCAGAGTTGACCATTTCGTGCCTGTACAAATCAAAACACCCCTCGGCGTAATGTCCAACCACACCCTCGGACAGCTCTGCACACCTTCACCTGGTTTCTGTGTGCAAATGATGCCATGAAAAGGGCAGGGCTCTCAACCTCTGAAACCTACAAACCTTAAATAAACACCCTCATGACTCACCCAGTGGACTTATTATAGTTTCACAAAAGAAAAGGATATGAACATAAATGAGTGACATGCTGACTGCTATTCTTTATCTGAGCATTTAAAAACAACTTGAATATACGGCAGGATGTTTAAAGTTGGTTTTAATACGTCAGCAGGTTTGTCTGTAAACTGGCGAGCTGGTGATACACTAGTTCAGGCTAAAGAGGAACAGTGGGAGCAATTAGAAGCCAGCAGCATCAGAGCAGTTTCCCATGTGTGTTCAACCCTGCCTACTGAGGGATATCCCCTCCTCTCTTCTTAATTTGGTTATCCACACACTTATTTTCCCTGAACTGACACAGACGAAGAACCTGTGTTATGAAGCAGGATTACTGCTTTGTGAACAAAGTTGTCTGGATAACTTTACAGAAACAGTAATTACGTGAACAAACAAGGTGAATAAACTTTGGAGGTAAATCCATACTCAGGCTGTTGCCTGAGGCTCCATGAAGCACTAAACCACTAAAAGTCATAGTTAAACAATCACCAGAAGCAATGAAATGCAGGTTTCTCTGGGAATTGATCTTCTTTAACCTCTGAAACAGTCCATCTTTATGAACTCTAGAGCAAACAAACCTTGCTCTCTCCTGACTACTGAGACACAGAGGGGAGGGGGGGGGGGGGGGTAGTCACTTGGGGCGGATTTCAAGTGTATTTCTTTTTCGCAGAAAGCTCATCCCAGATTTTCATGGGCGTGAACCGTTGTGGTGTGATCTGCCGATGCCACAGAGGAAAACTCCACTGTCAGTGTCACTGTCTGGTGACTAAGCTCAGCTGACTGTCTGCATACACACACACGCCTGGTGGATGTAAAGTGCCACCCACCACCCACCAGCTGCTGGGTGGGAATGTGGGAACAAGTGCTGGGGGTTGTGATGGATAGACAAAGGAGAGTGAACGCCAGAAACAGTGATTAACTGAACATTGAAGAGTGCGGAGGGTAAACAAACATGTTGATAGAAAAAGAAGAGTTCTGCATTTGGTTTGATATGAGAGTTCAAGCTCCAACAATTAGCAGATTGATTAGTGGATAAAGAATTTGTCTAATTGTTTAAAATTAGCTGGTTCTAGTTTTTTATTCTACAGTGTGAGAGCAAACTGGATTTGTTATCAATGGTTGTTTACATAAAGAATCAATTTAAAGTGTGTGAACATTAGGCTTATTTTTCTATATAGTTTGATTGAGTAAAAAATGTTCAGCAATAGTGCAACAATAGCTGCAGCCCAGTGTGCATCTAGCTAGAGGTGAAACTAGCAGTTATTTTGTTAATGATTAATTATTTTCTGCTATTAACCAGGCACATCTCTGTTTCCCACAGTCCAAGCTGATGCCATCAAAGCTGTTTATCCTAGTTACAACAAATCAAGCACTGCAGACATCTCTAGTTTTCTCTGGTGCAGCCTTTTCCAGTGATCTATCATTGTTTTTGCAGGTTAATCCTCAAAGAAAACCACTGCCATAAAACCAAAGCAGGACGGATTGGACTGAATATCGAACAATGTTGTATAATAATGATGAAAAAGGCCTGTAGCTTCCTTGTAGCAAATTTGTGGAAGACTCTATTCTACAGTCTCCTATTCCAAGAGGCAGGTTTACTCTTTACTAGTGAATACCTTCGCCAACTAAAATCTGGAAGCATCTCTTACATCCGGGTTTTCTTCTTCTTCTTCTTGGAACAGTCCCAGGATGTACTTTACTGTGAAAAACACTCTGGGCAAACAGACACACAGCTTTTTGTTGTAAAAGTTAAATAGCAGGCGGAGCAGAGATGCCAGGTGATAAACCTGTGAGGAATGTGCTCTGTCCAATGCAGAACACTTGAAGGAAACCGTAACGTTTTCAGAAGTGGAAGGCAATGTCACGCAAGTCTTTTTCAAAATGTCTGACATAATGTGCCAGTATGCACATGCACACACACACATGTGCAGGTGAGTATAAGCACTAAAATTGGATTTAGCAACGGGAACTCAGAAGCCAGTGCACATGAAAACATATGAGTTTGGAAACCACGACGCACAACGTGCAGCAACATAAACACTCCCACGATGCATCAGCTGTGTTTTTACATCTCTACTGCAGCGTTGGCCACATCAGCCAAACTCTGCAGTAATATACCTCAACCTAGTAGTCGGAGTTCAGGAATTTATCACACACAGCCAAACACTTGAGGCATGCAAGTAACAGTTTCTCACACAGTCTCTGGCAGCTGTTTCTGCTTCCATGTAACATACATGGGCAGCAGGCCAGAGGAGGTGCAAACAGCTATAAACGAGCCCATCACACACACTTAGTCTTGCCCAAGTTTATGTAGAATCTTAATGGGAGGTATGCAAAGTTGCAACTGTGTCAAACAAAATGCAGCAGAGAACAGAGTATGTCTTATCTTTGTGTAATATCAAAATTTATTTGATGATCTGAATCATTTAAGTGTGACAAATATGCAGAGCAATAAAAAAAATCTGGAAACTTTTTCACAGCACTGTAAATCCCTACTTAAAATCATTTGTTTCCTTTATAAATATGCAGTATTTTAAGACTAATTTCTCTGTGGTCTCAATTTTGTAGGAGAGGCAAAACGCCTCTACTTACGATACCAGTTCTGCACAGAGAAATAAATGAGCTCAGCCATTCTGCAGTGAGCTAGGTTTGAACAAATAATGCAGTCTGAGTTTCATTTTCACATGCAGCTGCCCGCTTTGCCATACAGTCTGGAACAGCATCTTTGTCAACATTATGAGATTAAAGTTTCTAATAAATAAATGGAGGAGAGGGAAGCAATGTTTAAAAATAAATGTAGCGTGCGTTTTAAAATGTCACATTGTGTGCGTGAGTGTACAGGCACATGCTTGTACTGTACGTGAGCACTCAAAGGGGGAAATGTTTTGGGCAGTTTGTTTGACATTTGCCCATGACTCTATGTCTAAGTGCTTTGTGTTTAATATTGTGACTGTGTGTTTTGACAGTTTGAATACAGGAGGCCCAAGGCTGAGCAACGACAACTGGACAGAGCAGAGGGTTGTCAGGCAGAGAACAAGCCAATAAGGTCAGACTGCCTTGATGGACTCCCCGAGTGCACTTCTAAGGAAATGCCCCACTATACCACAGTTTATGGTTGAATGAGCAATGCACTATAAATTCCACACGGACATGACAATAATTTTACCACAAATACCCGAGGAAGACGATGTGTGATCGAAACATTGTCTAGTTTATAAAGGATAAAAGAAAAATTGTGGACAAGATAATAATGTGAGGGTATTTTTAATTGATTCAATATTTGTAAAGGTGCAAGAAAATAAATTTAGTTAGCTATTCCCGGACTTGGATATAGAAATGTATATTGTTTTATATCAGTATTGCAACAATGCAAAGAGGCACATAATCTAAAAGAACACTATTTAAATGTGAAAAAATGTGGAAATTACTTGAAATGCCCTTGATTCCACACGCTAAAGCGGTTATAGAGGCTGACACGATGCGTTCTGATGTGGAGTAATTTTCTGAAAAGGTGGTTTCATTGTTTAATTAGTTTTGAGTTATGGCTGAAGTAGCACAGTCACGCCCTTGTTAGCCAACAGTGGGACTGTCACCTCAAGGACCATCAAGAGACCCAGTGAAGCAGAGGCTGGAACAGCGACTACCAAAACAACACCATCACACTGACAGTTATAGAGCGAACACTTGGCTTTTGTCGTGCAGGGGTCACTGTTGTGGACACTGACTGGACGAACTGATTCACTGTCACTCCCTGACCTAGAATCGCATCCCACGCCCTGCTGATGTTGCCCAGCTGCAAACGAGTGTGATAACAGATACATATTTTAATGTCTACAGTTTCTCTGAGGCAAAACCTTTAAAGGAAAGAATTAAGCTTTAAGCAATAATTTTATTATGTGATATCAACCTACTGTAAAATGGGATTTTGTGTGTGACATTGCTGCCCCCTGTTGTCCAAATGTACTAACAGCAACAATTATTATAATAATTTAATAACCAAACCAATCATAATAATACAAGCTTGGATTTAATCTGACACAGAAACAATATACAAGACTGTATAATAAATCATGTTTACTCAAACCAGACAAGTTTGACACTACAGTTTAATGACCACTGACCGCAGAGCCCTGTGAAGACTCCTGCTGTCTCCTGAGCTCAGCTAGCTGTCTCTCCATGCAGTAGATATCTTCAGACACCTGCCTGTAAAGCAAACACAGTCTGGTAGCATTTAATATGTGGAACATCAGTGCACTGGGAGCAAGTTGCGTCCAAATAGATTCCAATTAAATTACAACAAATGAAAAGGCACAATGAAAAGTGATGGGGATTTTTAATGACAAATCCCTGTTTGTTTAGTAAACAATTATCTAATTACTAGAAAAAAACTATATACAATTTTTAAACAAATTAAAAACAGTCACATTTGATCTGTATTTTCTGGTGGGCTGTGGTGTATTCTGTCACAAAGAGCAAGAGAAATGTAATTTACTGTCTTTACTTTTCATTTCACATCTGCTTTGCTATCCATATATGTAGGAATTAATTTAGAATTAAACTCAACCCAAACACAAAACATTAACTGAAATTCCCATCATTGCTGAATAAGTGTATAAGTCTACTGTATTTGCATTTATTTTTAACCTGTGGACAGCTTGGGCCCTGCTCAGCTGGCAGTGGAGGCGCTTGACAATGGCTTCATAGCGTCTGTTCTGGATCTGAGGGGGTGAAAACACACAAACAACAATCAGCTAGATGACTTTTCACTGGGGGTGAAACAGGAACTGAAATTATGATATTGGGCTAAAGTTCTAATATTTTTATTGAAAGTTGAGATACCGTAATGGTACCATATGATTTCAGTATATGCACATAACGTAGAGCTTCAGATATTTCTCTGATTACAGCAGTGGATCAACAGAAAATTAATCTGTAATATTTCTTCTATATTGACTCTGACTCAAAGCAAAAACCTACAAAAATCTGGTTTTCTTACTCTTCTGAAACTTTACATTTTAGAATTTTGGACTGTTCGACATAACACAGCATTGAAAATGTCACAAATGAGACTCTGTATGTTGTGATGTTGTGATTTGATTAAGGGAAGGAAATAATCAGGCATAATAGTTGCTACGCTGTTATAAATAGTCAGCATACTCACAACCCTGCCATACCTCTAGGTCTTTCTTTATCTGGCTATGTGTTTCAAACTCTTTCTGCAATTGTTCTCTCCTCTCAGCTACGAGCTGCTTTGTCACAGAGATCTCCTCCTTCAGAGCATCCATCTCTCTCTGCAGAAAAATCGAATGGTTATGGATACTACAGGAAACAAAGAAATGAAAGGCGTGAAAGAGCAAAGGACAAGAAAGAATGTGAAATACTGAGGCACATGAACAAATAGGCTACTGAACAAAAAACAAATAACATGAAATAAAAAGCAGATTTTCTCCACCTTTGCCACCTGCACTGTGTTTCCATTTGGATTCTCCAAATCTTGCTTTAGCTCTTCTTTCTTCTGTCTCAACATCCTGACCAGAGCTCGCTTCTCCTCCAGCTCTCTGTGGGCATCTGTCTGACTTGTGGCATGCAAAACAGCCGCTCTGTGACCCTCCATTTTCTTTCGGTACGTGCTGAAACCCTCCAGTGCAACATGAGCACATCCCTCCTCCTCGCTTATACAGATCTGGAGTTCTGCGTTTTCCTTGCTGATGACTAGGCAGCGATCATGCAAGACTTCTATCTGCCGCTCCAGGTTCTCCATCTCGCCCTCCAGCAGTAGGATTACCCTCACCTTAGCTCTCAGCTCCTGCGCCGCCATCTCACCTTTCTTCTCGACATCTGAAAGAGCTGCCTGGAAAAGGAGGCATAACATTTGCAAAACTTAAAAAAAGTCCTTTGAAATAAGTATATGAATGATAGGTGGATATAGACTATTACATTTGGCCCTTAATTTTAAATAAACTACTCCTGTATTATACTCACACACGATTGTGCTTCTTGCAAGATGATGTGCTCACCAACAAATAAATAAAAAAAGTAAATGCAATAGTGATTATATGTTAAATAAAACATAAGACTAATATTTCTAATAATTCATTCCCATCAATTATCTATCATAGGCACCCCTTTCACTGTGATACCTCTGCTACAACTTCTACTAATCCTGTATCAAAGCGAATAACTTATGTAAACACCTTCTTACATAGTAAAATGCTGGTAAGTGTGTAAAGTGCATAATGAAGAGAATAATATAGTTTATAAGTAGTGCTTAGCCTAATTGTGAACCTGAAGAGCATTGAGTGTCCTCTGTTTCTCTTTTAAGGCCTCAGACTGAGCATAGCTGTGTTGACTGACATCTTCTACTGCCTTGGTTAATGAAAACTCTGAATTCTCTTGTGTTTCTGAAAGAGATACAAAATGAATGTAGTGAACACATAAAAAAAGCATTATGGATTTAACTGTGTAGCATAAACTAACCCATAGGATTATACCTACTTAGTTAGCTAAACTAAAACATTAACAGTGAGGTAAAAGTCTCAGAACAGGTCTGTTATTGTTGTTCATAAGCTCAGTTGCTAACACACTAATTTTGTATTTATTTTTGTCAGTATGCATGTTTAAATAGTTAAATTAATCTTACCATCTCCACTGGGTCTTGTCTTTGACATCTTGACCTCAGCTAGCGTTAGCTAGTTAGAGTTAACTAGCTAAACATAACGGATAAAACGTTAGCATATGAAATATATTACATAAATGTCAAAATATCACAAACCTTGGAGCCAGTAAAGATGGTAAGAAAGATTATATTAAATAAAAATAACGTTAATTACTAATTAAGTTCTAAAGCAACTAAGCATGTGAAAGGAAATTTAGTGATAAAAAATAATACTAACTAGCTTTATTAGCCAATGATAGATAGATAGATTTGCTTTAATTACTAGTTAAATACATATATATATATATATCTATGATTGTATAATATAACGTTAAAATTTTAATTTAGCTACAGGTGAACTCGGCCTAACTGCCGATGTAATAAAACTCCAGTTCCCAGAATCCCCTTTCCGAACTACATCCGGGTTCTCTTACTACTAGCTCCGCGTTAGCCATAATGTTTGACACTTGTAAACACTTAAGAAACACATGTGAATATATGTTTACTTTATTCATCACTCTCTAAATGTGGAAAAATGCTCATCAGTCGCTGTTTTCGATTGTGCTTTCGGCGTAGCCTTGTAGTGTACAGCAGCAGAAGAAGACGAGGAGGATGGAGGACATTGTTAGGACACACCAGTGTGAAATATGCTAACATTACAGAGGTGCAGCACTGGGACACAGTAGCACCAAAACGCCTCTATCACAGTGATCTGGGGGACTTGTACAAGAATGAGTGTGTTCAGAAGTATCTCCAGCAGCTCATGGAGGACTACAGAGACCTCAGCAAGAAGTTAGAGCATGCATACCTCAGTGAATCAGACAGAAAAGTGCTTATTAAGAAACACTCAGAGCTGCTGCCTCTGGCAAATGTGTTTAAGAAGGCTGAAGAAGCCATGAAAGACCTTGAGGAAGTCCTTTCACTTCTGCATGGTGAGTTTTTTTGTTTGTTTTTTAATCTCTGTTTTGTCAGTAGCAATTTACTATTTATATGTCAATCAGAATATAAACATATACATGTCTTAAAATGATGTCCACATTCTTGCACAGATAATTTATATGATATATATTATATATTTGTACTTGTACTTGTAAAGCTAAAGTATATCTCGATGCAAATAGCACGTTCTGTTGTCCTCTTAACTGCAGGTTCAGGTGGCACCAAAGATGAAGATGAACAACTGACCCAGCTGTTAAGAGAGGAGGAAGCACAAATGTCCCAGAAGATTTTGACTTTGAGAAAAGATGTAAGAACACACAGCACCATTGATGATGGGGAGGAGGTCATGTGGCTCAAGTCCTCTCTGTTGGTGGCACCTGGCTGTTGCTTGACATCCTCTCTTATCATATTAATCATATATGTTTATTATCTATAATGTTTGACAATGCTATAAATCTACTATGAATATGAATAAAACTGAACTTGACTGAATGATGACATTTATAAATGTGTTATAGAATATGCTGAGTTAGCATCTTCTTCTTCTTTCTCACCAGTTGATCAGAGCTCTTGTGCCCACTGACCCTCTTGACCCCAGTAATGTTCTGTTGGAGGTTGTATCAGGACGAACAACAGGAGGTATGTAAAAATTCTACCCATAAATCAGTTGGACTCTCTCAAATTCAGCTGAAATAATTCTTAGCACATGTCTGTATGAATCTTATACTTTCTAATCTGATTATCTGGTTTCAGGTGACATCTGTCAGCAGTTCACCAGAGAAATGTTTGACATGTATCACGGTTTTGCCTGTTACAAGAACTGGGACTTTGAGGTTTACAACTACACACCTGCTGAGTATGGTAAGTTTTTTTGTCTTTGTGTGCATTTTAGTGAACAAAGACATTTTAATAAAGTTGAAATTAATGTCTCAGTTTCCAGTGTTTGGTCTGAGAGAGTCGTTGATCTCTTGTTTATTGCTTGTTAGTTACCACAGAAACAGAGAGCTAAGAATTAATGCAGGTTCACCTTACAAACTTTATTAGCACTTTATTAATTCAATGCTTTAAAAAATCAAGCCATCAAAGAGAAGTAGGCACATTACCAGTGGAAACGTGGACTGAGAGTTGATATTTTCTCACAGCAGATATTTTGGCTTGTTAAACAAAGGTGCAACTTAAAGCAGTTGCTGCACTGCATTGCAATAATTGCTAGAACACAGTAACTGATAATATTATTAGTTCCACCTGTGCTTCCTTGCTGTGACAAGTCAAAATGTCTGTTGACTCTGTCTCTCAGGTGGTTTGCACCATGCAGCAGTAAGAGTAGCTGGGGAAAATGTGTACAGACATCTGAAGCATGAAGGGGGGACACACCGGGTGCAAAGAATCCCTGAGGTGGGCCTCTCCTCCAGGATGCAGCGTATCCACACAGGAACCATGACTGTCATTATCCTGCCTCAGCCTGTGGAGGTATACTCTGATCTCCTCTTTCCAACACTTACTTTGGATGAGTCTGTATTTATTAGCATGATTTGTGAATATGTCTTATAGTTTGATGTCAGCATTGACCCAAAGGATCTTCGCATCGACACGTTCAGATCTCGAGGTCCAGGTGGCCAAAGTGTCAACACAACAGACAGTGCAGTGCGCGTCGTTCATCTTCCCACTGGTATATATGCCAAAATAGTTATCTAGATACCTCCACACAGTTCTGCTTTCATGTCATTAAAACATCAGACTTTGTTACCATCTAATTTAATGGTTTTCTTACCCTGTCAACAGGTATATCATCTGAGTGTCAGCAGACCCGCTCTCAGCTGCAAAACAGAGACACTGCCATGCGTATGCTGAGAGCCAGGCTCTACCAGAGCATGATGGGTAAAGAGACTGAGCAGAGGCATACAGCACGCAAGCAGCAGGTGAGTGAACTTCTCTTACAGGAGACATTTTTACTAGGAGTGTGAATTCACAGATCTACGTTCTTTTTAATGACTACAGGTGGGAACACGTTCTCAGTCAGAGAGGATCCGTACGTACAACTTCAGCCAGGATCGTGTCACAGACCACAGGACTGGATATGTTACCAGAGATATTAAGGTTAAATATTAAGCGTGTCTCCAAATTTGTGATGTATTATAATTAACCTGTACATTCTTTTAACTTGGAGCAGGGTACTATTTTTTATTTTATTCCCTTTTTTTCTTCTTTTGATCTACGTTTAGGAGTTCATGAAAGGAGGGGAGGCTCTTGACAGTCTGATCTCTGATGTACTTGCACATGCAGAGAGGGAGGCTCTTCTTGAGGTGGTGGAAAGGAGCGGCAGTCTGAAACGACCAGAGTCTGGACAATCTGCAGACTGACCCCCACCACAACTCTCTGTCAAATGGACGGGACACAAAGCATGCCATTTGGTAGATGCATTTTTCCAGCACATCTTACAGTGCTGTGAGCGATTACCAGGGCTGAAACACATATTTTAATATTAATATTGCAGTTTATGCTTGTGCAATAGTCAAACAAAAAGTGTAGCGTGAGACTGCAGCTATCAGTAATAAAAGTTTTTATTTTTGTAATAAAATATTAATTATATTATTATGTGTATTTTGTCAAGGAAATTGCTTAAATAACACTGCACCGTTATAAATGAGTAATAATTATTTACAAATTAGTAGTATCATTAACTGAAGCTTTCCTGAGATCAGTGCTGTTTATCATCAGTACGTATCCTCTGTGGTTCTTTCCCAGTCGGGGTGCGATAAAACCACCTATCAGCTTAATACACACACTCTCACCAAAAGTGTGTCACACCCTGTAAATTTGTGCCAGCTGAATCCTCCTTTTTTTCTTCTCTCTCTATGAATGTTTTCTCCACCATGGTTGGGTGAATCATAACTGGTGCCAGTGTTTGTGAAATTAATTATGACCACAAAAATACCTCAAGTCAGTTAAAAAAAATTATTTCTTGACAAAGTTCTTGACAAAATGTTTTCAGTATGTGGACAATTTCATTTATTGAGACCACATTTTCCCCTTGTTATCCTCTGCTTCATGAAAATATGGCAGCCACTCACTTTAACTGACAAGTACTAAAGTAATGTTTGCACAAAGATGCCTCCGAAGCTTTTCCAACTTACACTTGTACAAATATACACCTATGGAAAAGAGTTATTTGAATTGCTGTGTATAGGTACATTTGAACTTAACACTACAGAAAAAAAATCACACTAAAGACAACCTAAAGGCTTTATGACAGATCTCAGTATAAAGAAGATTGTGTAGACATTTTTAGTTTTAATGTTGTCTTAATGTTTCATGGGCCAATATTTTCTAAAATATGAATACAAAAAAGAAATGTGTATTAAAAGGCAAAAAATGAATTCGCTTAAAAGCCCAAAACGACGCATCTTAAAGTCAAAATGTTCCTACAAAGAGTTTCTGTATTTGTGTAAAAGTCTCATGTTGCTGCATTCTGGCTTGAAGTTTGTACTGGTTTGGGTCAATCGTCATTGTCCCTCTGTCTGAGGCTCCTGGATTTGCCGTTCTGCGTCTTGTTTTTCCTGAATGAAGCAGGTCCGCCTTCCTCTCCAAGGGAGGTGATGATGCGTTCCTTGAACTTTGGTTTGGGCTCTGGCGCCAGGTCCACCGGGGCGCTGGCTGTGCTTCCTTCCACCTGGGGCAACTGTAAGTCCACTTTTGCACTGGAGAAGAACGGAAAATCAACAGCCAGAGCTCTATCAATATCTTAATCAACCAAACTGTATGTAAACAGCTTTAAACTCATATATAGATGAGAAACTTACTATGGATCCTCTTCTTGCTGGATCTGTTCCCAGATCCCATATGGATTTGCAGATTTCGGCCTTTTGGCTTGTGTTTGCGCTGGTGTTGCTTCTTCCTCTTTCTTCTCAGGTTCAGCTGCTATGCTTGGGACCTCTTTCTCTTTAGCATCCTCTTTAGGAGTATCATCACTGGCTTTATCTTCTTCCTCCTTTTCTGAAGACTTGTCCTCTGCTTTCCTTTTCTGAAAAAACAAAAACAAGGAGGGAAACAGTGAGGTCTTGTTTTTTGTTGTTCATAGAATACTGACAAGCAGAAGTTAAAATACTTAATTACTAATTCTTACTGACAAGACAACTCTCACCCTGAAGCTCATCTTTGGGACTTTTGGCTCCTGGCTGGCTTGCTCAGGGACTTGGGCCTCCTGAGACTCTGCGGTTGTACTGGAGCTGGACTCTCCTCCTGAGAGCTGCTCTGGCTGAGGGGTTGAAGGCTCTTCCTGACTTTCTCCCTCTTTGCTGACCCCAGATCCAGGTTCCTCACTTAAAGGAAAGTCTGCTGGCTTTTCCCAGCTCGACTCTGAAGTAAGAAAGACATAGCATGTGATTGCCAGAAGGCATCACCATGTATGACCAAAGAACACAGAAAATAAGTGGACTGAATAGTAACTAAAATAGGGTGGAAGTGTATAAACACATAATCTACCTCCAGTCTCTGTGTTATAGTAATATGTGTAACCATCAGGACTGACAGCTTCCATCCAAGGACATCCTGAAGAGCTCTAAAGTGAAACACTACATTAAAGTACAAATTCATGCTGAAGCCAATAAAGCACAATAATATAATACACTTTGAAATGACATTAATATTCTAAAAATGCACAGAAACTAAAGGAAATAAGTAATCACAGGCTGTGCAGAGGCCAAACTTTCTCCTTGGAAATCCACTGGTTTTTCCCATTGAGATTCTGTAGGTAAAAAACAAACATTAATACTTAAACCATTTTGGACAGAATCTCTCTGTGGAAATATGCTGATGTAAAGCAGAGTTTTAATTGATGTCACGTTAAAGACAAGCTGTCTTTTCAAGTTTGCTCACCTCCAGTTATTGTGTTGTAATAGTATGTGCCTCCATCATCTGTCCGCCCTTCAGCCCAAATCTCCATTTGTCTTTGCTGTGTGGACTTCTTGCTTGTTTTCTCTTTCTTCTTCTGCGGTTTTTGAGGCTGTGGTTTTCTCCGATGTTGTGGTGGTGCTGTTGTTTGTGCTGGTGAACCTGATCCTATCACAAGAGGACTTCATTTAAATATAGCCAAAGAGCAAAAGCTCCTTCTGACTAGTATCATGTTACACACAATTTTGGTAAAATGTCAAACAATTACCTGTTGATTCTCTTTCCATTCTCTTCAGATCTTCCTGATATGCCTTCAGCGCAGCTTCCTCCATCGCTGCAAACTGTTTAGACATGCGTTCCTCCTGCTTTGCCTTGTCCATGCTCTTCTTTTTAATCTACAGAAGAAGATGGGATAAGATGACAGCTGCTAGTAGCCAGTTAGAAGACAGCTTTCAAGTCAAAGTGTAGATGTCTGGTTCTTATCGCTTCTGCCAGTCCCGCGCACAGTGCCAAGATAGACAAGTTTTTCTTGGCTGTTAACACACATGCATGTCTGTGTCACTGAGAAGCCCTATTGGTGAATATAGTGCATGTATAGTCTAAGTTATAATAAACTGTATATTTATGAGCATTTGTGAACGAAATATTTCACTCCTGATACCTGGAGTGATGTAGTCCCCACTTTAGTACAAAAAGAAAAAAAGTCCATACCTCTGAGATTTTGTTAGACACATTTTCTTTGTGATTCTTCCCTCTTTCATGGAACTCAATGCTCTGCAGAGCAAAACAGACAAGAATAGATTATTACAACGTGTCGCTACTGTCCTCGTTAATATCTACTGTATCTTTTGGTCAACTTACAGGCTTATTATCCGCAATCCAGCACTTGCAGTACTGACAAAATTTCCTTGGTTGTGACTTCCAATAGTCAGCCCTGAAAATACACAAAACCACTGTTAGCTGCCAGAACATGAATAAGTTACATTTAGCCTACAAGCTAACTTGGCTAACTGTCTGAAGTGCTGCCTATGGCTTAATATTTCATCGACTGTGCTACATATCCTATACATAAATCACCAGGTGTATCTCATTACTTACATTTTAAGACTTAGTGGTTAAAATACATTGAAGAATTCGAAACGAATCAGATTAAAAGACAACCGCTTCCCACATTTCAAGAATGACAACAACGTCCATTGGTGATGAGGTCATCTCCCGTCGCCGCGCAAATGAGTCCTAAAACTGGCGGATATAAGGGTGATTAAAAACCATTTTAAACAAGATATTAGATTAAAAACAATGTGTGAAAAAATGAAAACGTCTTTAATGTGATGTAGTACTGCAACACACTTGATTTGCGCTTGCAAGAAAGCTTTTTGCGGGAGGATTAATGAGCCACCCACTGATACCTGCCAGTCACTCTTCACTGTGTATACAACCAGTTGTTTTTATTTACACATGAAAGTCAGTGCAAACAACAGCAGAATCACAGTATTCTGCCCTAAACACTATATATAAACTAAGACTAAATAACATTTATAACTGGTTGATGAGTGATGTCGGCTATGTTGTCCCATATGGTCTAGCGGTTAGGATTCCTGGTTTTCACCCAGGCGGCCCGGGTTCGACTCCCGGTATGGGAACTTGCCTTTTAGGCCATTTCCAAAAAAAGTGAACTGAACATCTCAATATTTGCATCTTGGACTGCCAATGTAATATATTCACTATTCTTCTGGCAGTTTTGAAACTAAATCCAATCTAAAATTTGTATGCATTTGCTTTGAGTCCCCATTATAATCACTTTAGCTTTAGTAATATTATAGATTAAAAATTGAGTTAATAATTTCATTTTCCAGAAAGAAGGAAAAGGCAAAATCACAAGACAAAGATTAAATAATACCATAAATCAAAATAAATATGAAATGATTAATTCTTATGTATTTTCAAAAATGTGGCTATTATATTTAACTTTTCTGTTGTTCTGATGACATTTTAGAGAAATGACATTGCGTTAAATCGTAAGTTAAATAGAAATATAAGGAGAAAAATGTCGATTTTTCAGAAAACTACATTTGTGAACAAAAGATTTACCCATTATAACCCTTGAGTTTACAATAAAACAATCTAGATTGTGACATAATTCACAATCATAATTCATAATTCACATTGTGATTTCCCTTACAATCTAATAAAATGTATTACCGTTTATATGTTTTTGTTCAAATTAATATATTAAATTAACCAATCAATTAATAGAGGTTTATCTTACAGTGATATTTTCATGTTTAGAAATAAATTTGCAATTTTGGTATTTTTCTTTATAATACGTATACGTTGCGTCATCACCGAGGGACGGGACGAACGTTAGGTGTAAAGACGGCGACAAACTGACCGACCGCCCGACTTTCATTGAGCTTGAGCCGCTTTACCGGTGGCGGTAATCGGATCCCTGTCCCCTTCGGTGCTGAAGCTCCACGGCCGCTCATGAATGGGACCATGGCCGCGTCCTCACACCGGATAATGCTGGGGCCGCTCGTGGCAGCCATCGACCAGGGCACAAGCTCCACTCGGTTTTTGGTAAGGCAAACCCAAACGGAGGAAGAGGAACTCACCTTAGTGCAAGCTAGCTGTGTGAAATATTGGGTTCATAGACACGTTAAACTCGGACATATAGACAGCTTCTGTTTGTATAAATCAATCAAGTGACAGTTTGCAGCCAGGGCTCGGTGTTGTTTAACGGGGACTAACTCTGTTGGTCAAAAATGTGTGGAAACGATAAATTAATATATACACAAATCATGCTGCCAGCAAGCTCCTCTCTTATATTATAGACAAATGTTATTTATTCATACAGAATATAATTTAAAGTAGCTATATTGCAATACTAGGGCATCGGATGTCTGTATCCCACCAGTGAAATGAGGTTAATCCTACTTTAATGGATTTCATACATATAGTCAGTACATTCTTAGTGTTACTCTCTAACAGCACATGAGGGCAGCAGTAGGCTATTTTCTAGTGGAGTTTGTGCTTGTGCTGGGAAATTAGCATAGAAAAATATGTCCATGTTAACTGGTAATGAAAACAGTCAACTTGGTTACAGTCTAATTTTTTTAAACAAATGTAGAAGCCTCACCCCGTCCACTTTTGGACTGGGTGAGCACAGGTGTTTTCAATTGTTTTCTGGGTGTGGCAGAGCATTGACAGACAAGTGTTGGCAAGAGTCTCCTCAGACTGACAAGACTCACTGCAACAGGTGGCAGAAATAAGTTTCTTTATATGGGGAGGAGTGGAATTTCGATGTTGTTGATTTGAACCATAGTTTTTCCGCTGAATGATGATTAACTGAAAGCTGCCATCTCTATTAGGTTTGGTAAATGTCATGTGCCTTTCAAGATTATTTCTTGTACTGTTCAGTTTTGTGGCTGCAGTTATAGAGGTTGTGTCTAAAAAATGCCTAAGATAATGCATGTTTTCTCTCTGGTGACATCTGAAAAGCCTGTAGAAAAGCATGTTTGATATTCAAAGGATGCGAGTTTGGATCCTGCAACTGTTGGGAACCTTAAAATAAGAAATCCCTTCCAGCATCCATGCTGAACTACCAAAAAGGAGGCACTGAGCAGTGTTAGAGTGAATACATGCTCTGTCAGCTTTCCCTGGATGAATGAAGAATAACGTAATCTTTCTCTTGTGCCATTATCTCTCTTTGAAGGTGTTTAATTCAAAAACAGCAGAGCTCCTTAGCCATCATCAGGTGGAAATCAAACAAAGCTTCCCAAAAGAAGGGTAAGTGAAAAGACTATATAAAAAAACACAAAGTTCCTTTGCACACAATTTAGTAATCATTTTTTCTTTCTGTTTTTGTTCTCATTTTAGATGGGTGGAGGAGGACCCCAAAGAAATTCTACTGTCTGTGTATGAGTGTATGGAGAGGACATGTGAAAAACTCACCCAGCTCAACATAGACATGTCAAATATAAAAGGTATACATACACACACGGGACATGGCACTCCCTAAGCAGTACTCAGACATACTTTGAATCTGTTTCAAAGAGGTGTTAATAATCTAAAATCTCTGGAAATTGTCTAGCTATTGGAGTTACCAACCAAAGAGAGACCACGCTTGTTTGGGATAAAGAGACAGGGGAGCCCCTGTACAATGCAATCGGTACATTTTTGTTTAGTTCCTTTCATTATTTGCATATCATTTCCATTATCCTGGCACAGATGTGGCACTCTTTTTCGTGTATAGGTGGTGAAAATGCAGCTTAATAGGGATCAGATAGGATTGTAGAATTTGACTGATTTTCTGCAGTGTTTTTGTGCAGTTTGGCTGGACCTGCGGACTCAATCAACAGTTGAACGTCTAATAAACAAAACCCCAGGAAGGAATAAAAACCACTTGAAGGTGAGTTCCACATCTGTTTTCCTTATCTTTTTTTTTTTTTGTTATACCTGCATGGGAAGATTCAAAGAGCTTAAAACTACACAGGTTCTTGCAGAGGATTTATTATCTTGTTCTGGCACCAGGTTGAATGGATTATCAAATTACTGATTGACTTATGTGATTGTCGTCCTGCAGCATAAAACAGGGCTCCCCATTAGCACTTACTTCAGCGCAGTGAAGCTTCGCTGGCTGATGGACAACGTTGGCAAGGTCCACGAAGCTGTCGTGTCTCACCGCGCCATGTTCGGCACCGTCGACTCCTGGCTCATTTGGGTAATCGCGCAGAATTCCTACCTCAGCAGTTGAAATTGAACTTTTACGTACAACTGTGGCGCTAACGGAAATAGTGAAAACTGTCCGACAGTGTTTGACGGGGGGAAAGTCAGGCGGAGTCCACTGCACAGATGTGACCAATGCCAGCAGAACCATGCTGTTTAACATTCACACAATGGACTGGGACCCAGAGCTTTGCAAGTAAGACAGCTGCTTTGAGTGGTATTTAATTTCATGCAATATTCAATTATACACTTTATGTTTTTTATTATCACTAGAAACATGGGAGTAAAAATGAGATCCATTGATAATAGCATTCCAAAACACCACTAAAATGCTGCTGTTTGTGAGTGCAGTACCCCACCTGATAAAGCCCCTTAACAGTTACAGAGTAGGTTTTTATAACACATAATGTATATTTTACAAAATAGAACAATCATACAGGAAGCAGAATAGACTTGATTGTTGATAGACTGTTTCTCTTTCCTCTAATTCCCCTCAGATATTTTGGTATTCCCATGGAGATCTTGCCCAGAGTGAGGAGTTCGTCAGAAATATACGGCCTCATGGTAAGCGTGCAGAAATCTTTGAAAGTCTAGTCTACACTCAGGTTCACTTTAGTGATTGATTATATTAACTCTTTAAATCCTAATTGTTTCATGACTGTGTCTAGTGTGACTCGAGATTTGTGTGGACTCGGATAATATTTTTTTCCTTTTGTTGGTGTATTTTCAGACTGTTCTATATGTGCATGTTGGTTGACTGAGAAATTCTTTTAGGCATTTTTTTTGTGTGCCATTATCTCTCTTCTCTCACTGGTAGAAAATATGTTCTAACCGGGTAAGTAATACTTGTCGTCACTATTTTATCTCATCATGCAAAGTAATTTGACCCGCTTCTCCGTGGCCAAAGCAAACGCGCCATCGCACAGTGCATTTCCAAGATTCATTTGAAGGATAACATTACAGCAGTTGAGCTTTTAGTGTAGCTTGTCTCATAGCTGTAGGGAACTTAAATAACGTAAATAAGTCTAGTCTGTTTTCAACAAGCTTTTGTGTTCTGACAGTTATTGCGCCTCCCTTTAGTGATGCTGAACATTTAATAGACTTGACTGGCATTTAAAAAAACGTATAGATGTTTAGCCTTTCAAGTAACAATTGATGTACAAAACTCTTGCTTAATTGTAACTTACTCTTACTGACATGATAGCTTTACTATTGTAGTGCATTGTCAGCATAAGGTGTTAAACTTGTTACCAGAACAAGTCTTGAAATGAGTTAAATATGAGATAAATGAGATGTAAACAGATTTACATCTTTCTGTTGTTCTTGTCTTGATTATTGACTATTTCAATTCTAACATTTTATCAGCTTCCCTCTCTCATTTGAACTGTGGTAACTTAAAGTGAAGAAAAGAAACAGGGGTATAATGTAACAGAAATTTTGAGTTGCACTGTCATGTGGCCAGAAACTCAACTCCAGGTGAATATTAATATTATGCTAAGATTTACACCATATAAGTCAGTGATGTGATCTGTGTCTTAAAAAGTATGTTTATTGTGTAGCTAGTAATGAAACTGACCAGCCTTTTTTGGTGGTTCTGCACCCAGCACCACACAAACATATGAGGGCACAGACACATGTGTATGTTGTGTTGGAAATGTACTGGATGGTCCCTGTCCTTCACTGCTTCTGTTGTGGCATGCTGCTCATCTGGTTGTCATTGATGCCCACAGCTCTCCTGACCGTCATCCTCTGCAACACCACCCACCACGTTTCCCAAATCTCTTCACTCTTTCGCACAGTTTTATGTAACCAACTCTCACCTTTAAAAATCTAAACACCAAACTAACAGCCTCACGAAGGAGTGAAGACATTTTGATTTATACAAGTTCACATGTGCCCTTGTTTTCCCTCACTATCTTTTCACTGTGACAGTGCACCTTATGTTAAGATGTTGTGGTAGAGTTGAATTAATTCCCTTGTGTTGTTGACAGAGCAAGGTTATTGCTTTGGTGATTAAACATTGTTTTGACACTAATATCTCATTTTATTTATTGATTGTCATTTAACCAACAATAGTACCCAGATGAAATATACCCAGTAGTGTTATTGATAAGTATTCAAGCACTAAGTTATAAAAACATATGTAGTATTTGAACAGTTCTTCCAGGTGTGGTTGTTTTACTCTTCTTGGTTGGTATTGGTGAAGACACGTTCCGCATGTTTTAACCAGAAATAATGCCAAGATATTGTTGAAAAAAGACTCATTTAAAATACTTACTTAAAGTGACTAAACTGGAAAAAGTACACTGTTCATTTATAAATTGATGTTTTTTTTCTTTTGGCAGAAATCAGGGGCTCTTTCAGGTATCCCCATTTCAGGGGTAAGTTTATATAATTTTTTACTTTGCCAACATCGTCTCCATGTACTGAATTTGTATTAATTGGTAATGTGATGAATGCTTGTATTTAAAAACAGTGTCTTGGGGACCAGTCAGCAGCACTTGTTGGACAGATGTGTTTTAAGGATGGTCAAGCTAAAAACACGTACGTTTGTGTGTTTTTAAACTTGCGTTGCCATGTTCTCCTTTGTTAGAAATTCAACTAAACGTTTGATGTCACACCTGTTTCAGGTATGGTACTGGCTGCTTTCTCTTGAGAAACACTGGAGCAAAGGTACGTAATTAAAAATGCAGTCATATAAATGGTGAAATTTCTGCCCACATTGCCTACAGTGACTTTTTACTGTTGTTTTGCAGCCTGTGATGTCCGACCACGGTCTTCTGACCACCGTAGCATACAAACTTGGTCGGGACAAACCGGCCTGTTATGCACTGGAGGTACAGCATCTTAAACAGGCTGGCTCTGCTACACGTCATTCCTTTCGTATTATATTGTGTAATCATCCAGTACATTTAATCTCAAACAGTCTGTGTTAATTATAACATGTAAAGAGGAGAAATGTGGACATACTGGCATCATGTGTTCCTCACTGTCACTTTTTAGATTTACACTACTTCTCTTGTCATCCTCACAGCTGCTGACAGCTTCCAGAGGAAGTAAGGATTCAGTTCACATAAATCTTTTTCTTGTTATGCTTGGCAGGGCTCTGTGGCCATCGCGGGAGCAGTGGTGCGTTGGCTGCAGGACAACCTTGGAATCATCGGATCATCTGAAGAGCTTGGCATGTCTTGACTTTTGTGACCTTTGTATGTAATTATACATAATCATTAACAGATCATTTATTTTGAAATTGAATCTATTATTTAATTTAATCCTGTCCAGAGAAGTTGGCTGCATCAGTCGGTACGTCCTACGGTTGTTATTTTGTTCCTGCATTTTCGGGTCTTTATGCACCTTACTGGGAGCCGAGTGCAAGAGGGTGAGAGCGAGAACTAAGATTGTAGTGTAATAAATATGTCTAAATAATTCACACAGCCTGCTGCAGTAAGTCTTACTCTCTGATTCACTGTTTCAATCTTTCTGTGTTACAGGATCATTTGTGGTTTAACTCAGTTTACCAACAAGAGTCACCTGGCATTTGCTGCGCTAGAAGCCGTCTGTTTCCAAACACGAGAGGTCAGCACTCTGCGCTTCTCTACTGGTGTCTGACGTGTGCTGCACGAACTTAGCAGAGCAAACGCTTTCCCTACCAATTTATTAAATCATGTATTTGGTATATTTATGTGGCTGCAGATACTGGACGCCATGAATCAGGACAGCGGCATCCCCCTAACTCAGCTCCAGGTGGATGGAGGAATGACATCCAACAAGCTGCTCATGCAGCTGCAGGCTGACATTCTCTGTATTCCTGTTGGTAAGATATCCACTTATTCCTTATTGGTTTTTTACACATGTTCAGTCATGTGGGTCACTGAGTACATGCCACCTCCCTTACTGGATTGTTCCTCTCGCCTCGCTTGACCTAGAAATCACTCAAGTCTGCCACGCGAGGAGGGATAACTGAGGAGACATGAGCAAAGATAGAAGTGACCACAGTTGGTCTTTTACCAGACCAGACCGAAATTTTGTAACCAGTTGGACCCGAGATGTACTCCAGGGTTGATTCACCATCTATTTGAAAATAATAGATTTGTGTTATGTATTTAGTTCTGATCAACAATTTAGACCAAGTGTCATTAGAAAGGTTTTCCTAGGAAAGGAGGAGAGGAATGTAAGAGAGCCACTATGCACAGGTGTCTTCAGGAAATGGGCTACATCTGTTGCATTCCTCTTATCAAGCCACTCGGATAGCCAAACGGATGCCATTTGAGACAGAATATCTCATTTCTGTAAAAAGCTTTTTCCTCCATTACTCTTTTATAGTCTTCAGCAGGAGGGATTAAGATACAAGACGAAGGCGGAAGTGAGGGAAATGTCAATGCATCTGATAAGGGACTAGGCATGTGTCCAGCTCGGAGCCACTTGGATACATAATGAACAAACTCTGACACCCATCAAACTCGTTCTTCAACCATAAGATCTCTTTGACGCCCAGTCTAAAACTGTTTACACTTCTCTGATGAAAAGCAATTATTTTCAGTTGCTTGAATGTTTTTTTGCCCCCAAATATATCTGTTCTGTCCCTATAATGCAAATCAACACAGTGTCAATTGTTGCTTTCAGTGAAACCATCCATGCCTGAGACCACAGCGCTCGGTGCTGCAATGGCAGCAGGTGCAGCTGAGGGGGTAAGCGTGTGGAGTCTGAACCCAGAGGACCTGAGTGAAGTCACATCAGAGAAGTTTGAGCCTCAGATAAATCCTGAAGGTGCTTTTATCTGCTCCTCTCTGCACTCCTGATTATGTTTCCTCTGTAGCTGCTGTTTAGAAGTTATTTATAAATGATGTGCTTTGCAGAGAGTGAGTTTCGCTATGCTCGATGGAAGAAGGCAGTTGAGAAATCCATGAACTGGGAGACGACGGAGCCTGTTTGTAATGGCAACGGTAGGCAAGACCACACCCAGGCAAAATTCAGCCTCAGTACTTTACATACACGATAAAAGTATGAACTCTGTATGTGGGTCAAGACTTGAACTTAAAGACTGAGTAATCTGATAAAGTCAAATCAAGTAGGAATCTTTAGTATTATTAATACCAAATTCCCTCTGTTTACCTCTGCTGTGGATCTGTCCTTTAATCCATAAAGCTGCAGGTTGTCAAGACTTAATCTTAAGTATTTTAAAATCTCTGGCTCTTTGTAAATGTGAAAGTGAAAAAACTGTGTCCCTTCGCTTTAGTTCGCTGATGATAGTTTAATAAAGATGATAGTGAATGTTTTTATTACCAAAACTCACCCTTTTATTAATATTATTCTGATGATGACTGCAGAAAATGAGGTTGTTTTGACTTTCATCTTCAGCATTATTGTTTTTTTTTTTTTGTCTCCCCTCTGTGGTGCCCTTATTGGCTCATTGTGTGGACAACCATAAGGTGAAACTAGTATCTTCAGCAGCGTCCCCCTTGGCTTTTACATCATAAGCAGCATGTTAATGTTAATTGGTGCAAAATACATTGCAGGTCAGTGTCTGTTTTTTCTATGAAAAAAAGTAAATACATTTAAATGCATGCTAATTAATTTCTTTGTAAAAATGTACAAAATAAAATAACACTGTGATGAGTCTGAATGACATCCATGGATGTAAATATTACTGTACTTTACCAGGAAATTGTTACACTGCATGATAACAGCATGCAGCATTTGTCACGCAGTAGTGTTAGCTTGGACTTAGCTGTGCTTTTAAGTGTCAGTGAAGCATCCTACTACTGTAAACATGTCACATTTGATTAATGCCTTTCAACCTCTCTGAAAAATGAAAATGTCTTTGTTATTTGTCTGTCATTAGGCCACAACTAGGCTCACACACCCGGAGGCATTAAAGCAAATGGTGAAAGTGGAAATCAACGTGTTTTATTGGACCAGCACTTATTTTCTCACTTGCTTTTTTTCCCCCAAACGCATTCCTGAAGAAGGCACCTGCTGAATGGAAAACGAGGACAAGTTTGAACTGACTCATGTGACATTGTATTTATTATTCTCCTTGTTTTTTTTGGTTCATATTTTGCAGATAGAACAAGAACATTGATACATTAGACATGAATCTTAGCGGGAATGTGCATGCAGTATTTTTTTAATATGTATTTTTGATGATACGGTATGAATTCTGAGCTTGAATATGTTGACACTGTACTTGTGGTAGTTCAGACTACTGCTGTTTTAAGTGAAGTCTGCTGTTTAATTAGCATTACTTTGTGATGTTTTGCTGTTCGAGAACCCCCCCCACTATGAGCTACAGAACGATTTTTAGAGCACTTTATATTTTTAGTTTTGTCTTGTGGGACCTTTGTACCAACAAGAGTCTATATATTTACTTTTTATCAAACTATTGGGATTCATAGAAAGTTTGAGACACTGTGTAGTGAAATGGTAACGAGACAGAAGAGACGAGAGTTAATGAACTGACGAAGTAATCTTTTAGTTATCACTTGTACTCAAAAAAAGTGAAAATATGAATTATATGATATGCAAATGTAATGAAGGCTGGTATCTGATATATTTCTGAAATATATAGAATATATGAAGCCAATAATTAGACCAAAATGTTGGTCTAATTGCAGGAAAGCCTTTTTAATTATGTCTGTCTGCAAACAATATGATTGTAACGCTCTGCTGTTTTTCTTGACTATTGTGAGTGTGTTTCATCAGAAGTTCTAGCTGCCTCTTTACTCTTATCAACCTGAAAAAAAGTCAAGTTACTTTCTGTGTCATGCAAAATATCTGTCAAGTTATGCAAAACTTGATACTGGACAACTCAAATTTCACGTGCGTCTGATAAAGTTAACTCACGAAACGCTGATCACGTTTCTGAAGTTAATATTTAATTCAATGACAGATGTCCAAAACCGCAGGAACACAAATTCTTAAACTGCTAAATTAGAAGAATGAACTTTGGGGAAGTATAAGTGAGTAAACAAAGATCAATATTTAAGCCAGTGATTCCCTTTGACACGGACAGAACGGGTATTTTGTTACCTGTTTAGTCAGTGCTCTGTGCAGTTATTTATTAAACTGTACAATCCACTAAAGGATATTTATTAATTTAAGACCCATAACTGTGAAATTGTATTTTAACACTGTTATTGTGTTCGACTCATTCAGTGTGTGTATTCATGATACATTAAGTGTACAATCCTTTTTGGGTTCTTTAACCTGTGTTCTGATGTTCCATATGTGCTGAAAGGTTGGAGGAGGGACGTATACACAGCAGGCACTGTTCAGTTGGAAATATACCATAACTGGTTTAAAGGAGGAAATAAAGTGGGAAAAAAAAGTCTTAGTCTTGAATATTCTTGTCAAACAATAATTTAAATCCACATAATCACACATAAAGCTGATTGGTAGATTAATGCACTCGACAAACTATGGTGACAGCAAGCAACAGTAACTCGGTTACAGTGGCTAGTTTCTAAGCGTAATGTAAGGTAATAAGCGGCAAAACAACTCTCAGCTATTAAAAAATCTACAAACATCAAAATAAGGATTTATTTCCTCTGCTGTCGTGACTCACTCAAATACCCACTGTTTTTGGACTCATGCCAAGCACAACCTGCCTCACTGTAAGGGCAAATCCTCCAAAATAGCTGCTGTTTTTCCTTAGAAGATCCAGTCATCTTTATATTACTATATTGTTTCTATATAGCTGTTATTTAATGTAAACATAATCCGCAAAGACAAAGTGAGCAAACTCAATTTACACACCTGGGTTACACTTCTCTTGTGATATGTTTGACACCTTTGTTTTAAAACTGACATCAGCCTCACCTCAGTAATGTGTCAACCAGGAAGTTGTTCCAGGTGTGGGACATTTTATGTGGCAGTTCCTCATTTCTGATCTTGCAGTGACAAGCTGAAAGGTGGAGATTGGTGAGCCAGTCGTACATGTTGTGTTATAACACCCTGTCATTAACGTTTCACTGCACTTTGCTGACAGACGTCTTAACTTCCAGTGTGTGGGAGAAGAAAAACTTCAGTTGTTCAGGATACTAAAGGGTCCTTAAACATGTTGGATTCAAAGTGGAATGAAAACAGAGGAGACCAGTTTGTTTCAAGGGGCACCAGCTTCAATCCGGATACTAAAGGTCAGTTTTCATACCACAGTTTTCTTCTTGTTCTTTAATATTTGATTCCACCTGTATTGTTTTCAAGACACACAGGAATTCGAAAGTTTGCCCATTTCTCTGTCTCACACTCTTGACATTGTTGATAGTACTTTAACTTAACCTAAATAACTTTCTGCTTTATTAGCAGAATGAGTCTGTTGGGTTGGTTATTTGTTACAAAAAAGTACTAGTCAATCTATGTTTGACATCTGTGAAAGTGAAACCTTGCATGTTTAATAAGTCACCTTCTATAAACATTGTCTTTACTTGTATTTGTGAATATTAACTTATTTGTCTGTAGTCTATAGAGACAACACGTTACCTGACACTTAAATCGCTAAATGCTAATTTCAAATATTAAACCACTAGTCAAAAGTAGCTGAGTAGTAAGTTTAACCACTTATATTTTACTTTAGTATTTCCATTATCCTCTTCATACTAACTTTACCACATTTCATAGGGTAATTTTGCACTTTTTTGCACCACTACATTTAACTTATTTTACTATTATATAGTTATTTTAACTGTTATTTTATAGGACGAAGAATTTGCAGTTTACAGTTAGATATGTATTAATATTTGTTTTGTTATAGAAATGTTTTTTACATGTATTAATGAATATTACAAATAGATTTGACTTTTTTCAACTATATGTTATGTAATATTAAGTATACTTCATAATACTTCTTCATTTATGTCCTTTTAACTATGTGGTTTCATTTTAATCTCAATCTGTATATAAAAAATGTATTTTTTCAGGCAGTCTTATCACTGATCTCAGGTCATCAGGGTACATTCAAGTTATGCACAAGAAAAATACAGTGAAACAACTGCTGATGATGAGACGCCAGGTAAGTAAACAGGAATTCCACTCAACAAGTACAGTACATGAACATGATAAGACATGACAAGATAAGTTTGGTAGTTGCCATTAGTCATGCTGCTGAAATGTGGGAATCGTTGCTTTCTCACAAAAAAAATAAAATAAGTAGAGGCAAAGTATGAGGAAGAAGTTGAACATTCCTCCACTTCACTGTTATGACAGATGGCAACAGTGAGATAACCCAACTTCCGTACGTTTTCATGTTTGTTTCTCTTTCAGAAATGGAACTGCTCACATGAGGACAACAATTTAGAGCCCAGTTGTAAATATGAAAAATCTGAAACTTTTGCCACTGACGTGACACACACTCCAGCAACAATGAACCCATATATCCCAGATTTCCTTCCAGGTGCTGCTCAAAATGGTCACATTACCCCACAACAAATGCAACATCCTGCTCTGCCGCGACAAGCAGCCCCGACTGCTGAAGTAAAAATGACTTTATTTCACTGGCAGTTACAACAAGAGGGACAGAGAATAGGAAGTGTTTCTCCTGAGCTGCTGAACATGCAAGATACAGATGGTGACACGTATGTATTGATAAAAAAAAGTACTTATTAACAGAAAACTTCCGAGTACCCTCAGGCAGATATACTTTAATTTTATCTTTAATCTTTTCCAACTTTCAGATTTCTTCACATAGCAGTGGCACAAGGTAGACGGGCCCTGGCTTATGTGCTTGCTGGAAAAATGGCTAGTTGTGGCTTTCTGGATATAAAAGAACACAATGGACAGGTATGAATAAAGACAAGGTCTTCAAACAGTGCCAATACTCCAAACGGAAAGTTCTTACATGCTGTATATTTTTTCACACAGACAGCTCTTCAGATAGCAGCTGCCACCAATCAGCATTTAATTGTCCAAGACCTACTCGCACATGGAGCGCAAGTCAACACTCGAGACTTCTGGGGGCGCTCTCCTTTGCACGTGTGTGCTGAGAAAGGCTTCTTTCTTACTCTCCAGGTAACAAGTCATTGTTAATCTAACACCACAGGTGCAATTTAAAATGTGCTGTTCCTGTGCCCTTCATGTTTGCTTGTTCTCAGATGGTTTAATTGGTATATCCAGCTCAAGTGAGTCAAAGACAACTGAACTCGCCTGAGATTTCCGAAGACATTTTACATTTCAAGTGGATGCTTGTGCTATCAAAGATGATTAGTTCAAGTCCCTGCTCTGCTGTCATTTACTATGACAATAGTATTTTCCAATGCAGTCTGAACAAAAACAGAAGCAGATGTAGTAGTAAAAATGATCTGCTGTCAGACTTGGTCTAACATAGGGAAGGTGCAATATTATGTCCAAAAGTAAGAATGAGAACCATAATGTCACTTTTGACCATTATTGTCGAAAGTAAAGCGTGAAATCCTCCAAAAAAGAGCTAATATTAATGAATAGCTCATGGAGTTAGAGGGCAAGTCAGCAGTCCTGCAAGTTATGTGTTCATTCCTTATAAAAGCTCATTCAGTTTTGAAGTCTTAGCTCCAGGAATGGCTAAAATGCTCAAAAGTGAAGCACTTCATTGTCTGGTCCGATAACTCAGGCAGTTAGAGGACAGGTTTGAAGTCCTGCGGACCTGGGTTCAATCCTTATAAAGGGTCTGTGAGTTTTGAAGGCCACTGTCTACAGGAAAGGCTAAAATGCTCAGAGGTTAAGGACTTCAGTGTCTGGTCAGATGGCTCATGGAGTTAGAGAACAGGTTTGAAGTCCTGCGGACCTGGGTTCACATCCTTATATAGGGTCAGCGAATTTTGAAGGCGTAGCTCCAGGAAAGGCTAAAATGCTCAAAAGTGGAACACATCAGTGTCTGGTCCGATAGCCCAGGCAGTTAGAGGACAGGTTTGGGGCCCGGCAACTTTGTCACCGTTGTTCCTTCCGTGCTAGGCTATTATCCCATTGTGGCACAATTGCTGTGCGATGTCGGGCCTGGCGGCTGCAGGTGCTAAATAAGACAGTTAAGAAAGATCTAGTAACTTTCTTATCTAAGATTCTACTACAGTTGAACAAACTCTTCTTTATATAACATATTTCTACTATTTACACAGTCGAAACATCTTCGCTAAAATTTCAGCCGTCCGCAGTCTTCCGCTCCATAACCCCCAGTTTCCAACGGCGGGGGGGGTTGGGGGAGGATATGGCCCTCCCCCGACCCCCATCGCAGTGGGGCCTCTCTTGGTGCTCCAGGGACTGGCAGCGGGCCAGATTTGAACCAGGCCTGCGTCGGTGACGCCTTACGGACGCGAACAACCCTAACCTCGCTGCCAAGCCCCCTTCGCATTGGGTGTTGCTCTCGGTGCGCATTTGACTTTTCACTTTGGTTGCTGGACTTTAAAACTCGCTGACCCTTTATAAGGATTGAACCCAGGTCCACAAGACTGCAAACCTGTCCTCTAACTGCCTGAGTTATCAGACCAGACAATGAAGTGCTTCACTTTTGAGCATTTTAGCCTTTCCTGGAGCTACGCCTTCAAAATTCACTGAGCCTTTATAAGGATTGAACCCAGATGTGCAGGACTTCAAACCTGTTCTCTAACTCTATGGGCTATCTGACCAGACACTGACGTGCTCCACTTTTGTGCATTTTAGCCTTTCCTGGAGCTATGCCTTTAAAACTCAATGACCCTTTCTAAGGTTTGAACCTACAACCACAGGACCACTAACTCCATGAGCTACCTGACCACACACTGCAGTGCTTCACCTTTAAGTATTTTTTGATTTTATTTTTTTTTGAGGTATCAATGAGTCACATAGGGATTGAACCCCCAACCTCCAGACCCCTGTACTGTCCCCTAACTCCATAAGCTATTTCAAAGATTCAAGGATTCTTTATTGTCATTCTCCCATGAGACATGAAAGAGCGAAAACTCAGGTCAAGGTGCATATTGTGAGACAGATAAGAACAATAAAGAGAAATAAATAAATGATATATACAACAAATGAGTAGATGGCAGCAGTGGTAACAATGGGAGTATTGTGTAATAGTGCAAGAATGTGTATGTGCAATGAGTCAGTATGTGTGTGGGTGTAGTGCAAATCCAGTTCTTTAAGGCAGGGGACCACAGTTTACTATCCTGACTGCGTCAGGGTAGAAGCTGTTTCTCAGTCTGGTGGTCTTTGCCTTCAGGCTGCACAGCCTTCTGCCTGATGGAAGGGGGGTGAAGAGACTGTGTGCAGGGTGGGTGGGGTCTCTCATGATGCAGTGGGCCCTGTCTCTGCATCTGGCCAAGTCTTTGCAGTTTCTTCAAAATTTCATCCTTTCCCCCTAAGCTTCTTAGGTGGATACTTGCATGCTCTTAGACCACGAATATCCCGTAAGCTCCCTGAGGACACATCAACCTCCACAGCTGAAGACAGTTCACAGTGTAGCCACTCACTCAGCATGTGACCTTTGACACATCAAATGAATCAGAAAATTCAAAATAAACCTGGACTTTAGTCCATCTCCTGTCACAATTATACCCAAAGTTAAATGTCTAAAAAGCCACACATTACCATCTAAATTACCATAATTTATACTTGTATATCATATGAATCATTGAGAATATTTGCAGTTACAGTTTATTCATTATTGTTTACTATATTCTTTTAGAATAGGCATTTTATGTTTTCTGTACTATTTATTTTCACACAATTATTTCCACAGAGCATCTGGAGGACCCTCAGTGGGAGTGGACAATCGATTGATTTTGAAATGTTCAATTATGATGGTGAGTATTTTTAATTGAAATGACACATTACTGCTCAAGTAAAATGTTTTTGTGATTGAACACCAGTCTTCTCTGTTCGTAGGTTTTACTCCACTCCATGCAGCAGTCATGTCTCACAATGCTGTTGTTAAAGAGATAAGTACTTTTGAAAGTCCTTGTTCATACATGGCAAAGGAGCTAGCACAGAGGCGACAGATGTACATTGAATGCATTAAGACTCTACTGTTCATGGGTGCCTCCTATGGGACAAAGGTAAATTTTACAACTAATAGACAGCATTTAATTTGGAGCTTACATATCAAATACAGCATACATGTTAGGTTTCCTTTGTTTTTTGCTTCATATTGTTTCACGGTCGACTGATACTGTAACAGAGTTCCTTCCTTTATGTTCATGTAGAAAGCCACACGCTCAAGCTATAAAAAGGTTGAAAGTCCACATTAGGTGCAGTGTTGTGTCATCAGCTGTAAAGAAAACTTGGATGCTGCAAAACTGGCCTTGCTATCATGGAGTATTTCTTTTATTGTTCCCTCAGGATCTGAAAAGTGGACGGACTTGTCTTCATATGGCTTCGGAGGAGGCAAATGTAGAGCTGTTTCAACTTTTCCTTGACCATTCATCGTCACTGTCCATTGTAAATGTTAAGGTTAGTTGTTTTGATATGATGAAAGGCTGTAGCATATCGTGGCACTGCCGCAAACAGCATGTAATGTGTAGTTCTGTGTATGTTTCAGATGTTCAGTGGAAACACAGCCCTGCACATCGTCAGCTCTTTGCAAAATCATAAAAATCAACTTGATGCGGTGAAACTGCTGATGAGGAAAGGAGCCGACCCCGGGACCAGAAACTTTGAAAATGAGCTGCCATATCAGCTGGTGCCGGAAGGACCCATTGGTGAAAAGGTAGGGTATGAATTTGAATGATGTAATGATGTGAATAATGGAAAAACTGATCAATGAGTTAAAATTTAAGTTTGTTGTTCTTTTTTCAGGTGCGACAGATCCTGAAAGGGAAAAATGTTCATGCTTAATTGAAGCTCAAAAACACTGTCAGTCAGACAGTCCACATTATGATATTATTTGCCAAAAAAGGCAGATGCTCGTTGTTTCAGTGAAACATGCCAATTTGTTCATTACCATGTAATGCTCAAAAGAGAGTGAAGCTATGACTTGTGTGTAGTTTTGTATAGCTGTTTTTGTTTGGTAATTTTTATTATTTTGCAGTTATTTTTGACATATTTTTGATATTTACTGAGGAATCGTAGGGACGGATTAGATGGGTTGCTTTAACTCTCATTGTGCAGGTTGAAAGTGTTCCAGTTGGATGGGAAGTAGAAATAGAGTAGAACGTTTTATCATTTTATTTTGGTGCCGTATGTGTTTGTAATATAATGTTCACACATTTTGTCAAATGTATAATAATGTCGATCACTACATTTTATTGTGAAAACGTTGTTGTGTAATATCATGAAAATTACTCAGATTGTTTTGAGAGATTCATGATTCTACAGTTTGTACATTTTTAATGTAAAGGTTTTGTTTGTTAAAACATAAGAAAATTTTATGCATACTCAAGTCAGAATAATGTAATTATGCGGAAATATTGGAAACATTCTTACTGAATCATTTAACTACATGTTTGTGTGAAATATATAACTGTGCATGGAGACTTTCTGTAACTTCTATTTTTATTAAAAAAAAAAAAAAGTTTCTCTTCAACCTCATCTTGAATTTCATGTTTCCTTGAATGCACTGGGACAGTGGTGCAGTAGGTAGAGTAGTTAGCAATTACAAACTGTCTAAGATCCCCAGGTTTGGTGGTTCATGTCCTGGTGCCAAGCCTGTATGTAAGCCTGGCAGGGTTGTGTTAGGAAGGGCATCTGGTGTAAAATCTTTACCAAATCAAATATAATAACACTAATCAATCTTTATTGTTATTGATCACATTTACAACAAAATTTGATCTCTGCATTTAACCCATCCCCCCTGGGGATGAGGCAGCGGAAGGCTACAGGGTGGCACCTCAGGAGCTAGCGCTGAGTGTCTCATTCAAGGGCACACCTGGTGTGAGGGCTGGGCTAGGATTTGATCTTCTCACTTTCTACATCCCAGTCTGATGCTTATCCCATTGAGCCACCAGGGCCCCCCTAAATATGTAGAGTGATCTGCTGTGGTGACCTCCGAAAGGGAGCAGCCGAGAGACACTCACTCTCTCCTCGAATGCTTTTCTTTTGCATGCATCTAAATGTCTTCAATTATCAATGTAAGTTTTCGTAAAAAGATCACCCATAGTCACACTATCTTGTGATAATGTGACCTTTGTTTCATTACGACTCCTGGAACTCCTTTCTGACTCTTAACACAGTAGGGTGAGCAAGAGCCTCTGTTGTAAATTTAACAAAAAAGCAGCTCAGAAGCTCATTGGCACAGGTGATAAATGTGCTGAAAGGTAAAGTAATAAAATGACTGAATCAAGAAGTGAAAGCTTCTGATGTTCTTGTAGTAGCAGCCAACAACATGCATGACTGAGTGACAGTCCAGTCTGACAAATTTATTTTTGAATGTCAAAACATCAGCTTACACTTTTCTAGACGTCTTAAAAATGTGTGATGGTGTGTTTATGTTGTCGGTAACTGAAAAAGAGGTACAGACAAACAGAAAACATTTACAATGTATTATTGTGAAAGATGAAATGACAGATTCATTAATATACAGAATGATGGCAGCAGTCAGAAACTGTGCAAAGACTTTCAGTGAACAACTGAACAATCATCAAATATAAATATCAAAAAGGTTGATGATGGACAACATTACTGTTGGCAGTCTCTGTGTTGGCAGTCTCTTCTCTTGGTCTTGGCTGGCTCAATTCACCTGTTCAGAGACTGGTTTCCAAAAAAAGAAAAATAGCTCTAAGATCCTCTTTGTCTACAAACTATCAGAAGATCTCAGTGCTAAGCATGCAACTCATTTCTTCTTTTTCTCCTGTGTGGTAGTGAACCACTGGTCCAACAGCTTCTTGCTGTAGTAAATCTGCCAGCCGTGCACCTGCACAGCAATGACAATCACCAAGTACATGACAGATACAGCAGAGAAGCCAAAGATGAAGCGATACGCTTTGCCATGTCGGTAGAGCTGCTGCGCCACAGGGAACATCTCCATACCGCCGTAGATGAGTGGAGCCACACAGAAGAGTCCGGCACTGATCATGGAGATAACCAGGTAGCTGATGTTGTTGCGAGGCAATGCCAAGAAGCTGAAGACGGTAGGAATTATGCTCAGGAGGTAAGGGTACTCCCACTGGTATGGAGAGGCTACTGTCTTGTGGGATACCAGACTCAGCTGGCTCACTATCACCTGAGAAAGAAAAGACAACAAAAATGGTTAGAACTGTCACTGAATTTAAAAAAGAATTGGTCTGTTTCAGTTTTGCAAGGTTCATCATTACCTGAGCTGCCATCAGCACCCAGATAAGAAGATGGACTATGTTGAGTTTACGAATTTCTGACTTCAAGGCAACACTGTATGAAATAAGACAAAGAGGTGGTTAATGAGGAGTACAGTCACATACAAAAAAAAAAAAAAATCAAGGCATTGATGCACTGTTTAAAAATCACACTGATTAAATGAAACGATGAAGCTGAAAATGATCAAATTCTGTCGTTCAAATGATCACTGAATGATAGAAAATGACTTAATATATTTTCTGGCAATGCATTTCTGGTTGGTTTGTATGTTACAATTAATAGTTATATCAACCATTTTGTAATGATTCAGATCAGTTATGAGTCAATATAGAGCAACATCTGGGTTGCCAGTTGAGGAAAATCCTCCTGAACAGTGAGGAGTGCCCTCCAATGAACCCATCTTCTAGAAAAGTGTTGTAAAGGTTAGTCAGTCATCTTATGATTGTTAACTAAACATTAAATAGAGTGCTGACAACAAACCATTAAGCCTGCAGCACCAGTTTTCCTGCAGGCAAGTGGTAAAACTGTCCACCGGAGAAGCCAAACAGCCATAAATAAATGCTAATTCTCTGTGCTGGAGTAGGTGTTTCGCAAAGCGCAAACACAAATATGGTTCTAATAAATTTTTCTTATCACCGGTTTATAACTGATCAAAAGTTAAATAGAGTTAATAATTAATAGAAAGCTATTAGATTCAGTTTGTAAGCTTAATTGTTTCATATACTTCATCTTTATATACAGTGTATGATGTGTTCTACAATTGCATGTTGTTAAAACTATTACCACAGTTTGATTTTCCCCTGAAAGATATTACTAAATTGCTTTATTGGTAAAAACAACAACAACAAAAAACAACACCTCATCTGGTAGTGAGAGGCTACCCTCTCCCGGTGCTGAAAGTCACTGCCATCTGTGCCTGTTGCTCTCGGCCCTGCACGAGAAGCCATACTGGATATCTGAAAACAAAACACAGCAAATAACGACTTCGTTGTCCACTGTCCCTGTGGAGAGCAGGTACACCTACTACACTCCAAACTACAGCATTAAATATTTACAGTCTAAATACTCCACTCTGGGCTGTGGTTGTGTATATGCTTTAGGTGAGCGATGACAAACAAACCTGTATTAACTCATTTGTTTAATTCTCAGCCTTGGGATCTTTCTAGTAAAAAATAAACCTAACAGTTACAGTTTAATATCACCTCTAATACGTTGCACAAGAGTATTTCCCAACAGTGAATACTACTCATTAGCTACTGTTAGCTTTGACAGCGTTTAGCTACTGACTGGACAATAAGTTTGTATATTACCTCTGAAAGTATGTCATAGGCTATTCGACATAAACACAACAGGTTCAACACCTTAACTCATTTTTCATTTTCATTCGGGTTCATTTTAATGACCTGGGTGAAAAGCGGAATAAAGCAGCTGGGCTAACAAGCTTACTGGTAAGTCATTCAAATGGATCGTGAGCTTTATTTATCTACTGTAGCTTGAAATATGTGCCTAGACAACGTTTCCAGATTGATACGTAGGTTTTTCATATCACTTACTTTTTATGTGCTGGTCTTCATAAAAACACTCCTTAAAATTAAAAAATACGCTAGCTTAAACTGGTGCTAGCTGCTGGGAGAAGGGAGGAGTTTTTAAGGATGACGTCTCAAATTGTGATTGGTCAGACTCTAGCAAATAAAAAAAACAACTTTATTGATACGGCCAAACCTGTCAACACTCACATTGCTCCTGTGAAAGCGTCAACGCCACCATGTAGAAATACCGTGTTACAATTAAAAGTCCACCATTTAAAATGGTACTAAAGTAGTATTACGTAAGTATTAGCTCAAAAATACTTGAAGTTTCAAAAATACACACTCTTCATGTATAATGGCCAATTTCACATAAACAATTGTTATATTATTGATTATGATTACTAATTTATTGTCGTGTTCATCACTTTAACGTTGGAGCTGGTAAAAATGTAGCTTATAGTAACTACCTTATGGTTCTGCTGATCGTGCGTTTTGAATTTAATAATAATAATGTGAATTACTTTACCTACTGCTGGGCAACTTGTGAATTTTATTATACTATATTTAGTATTGTTAATTAACAAATGTTAGTTACCAATACAACATAACAGAAGGTATTAAATAAATGTAGTGGAGTGAAAGTACAACACTGACCTCACTACATTTCAGAGACAAGAGTGTGAAGTGGCAGAAAATGGAAATGTCCACCTAAAGTAGAAATCTCTAAAACTGTACTTGAGTAAAAGTACTCAAATACTTTACACCACTAGAAACACATCAGAATAAACTTGGTGCCCTTTAGGGCCCCTGGGTTCTTAATATCTCTTAGTCTTAATATGTCAGTTTCTGATTACTTAGGTAATGTGGTACTATGCATTGTCTGTGCACTGATAAATAGGTTATAAATATACATTAATATTTGTACTTTGTAGATGCTGAATAAGATGCCAAGGCTTCATGATCAGCTCTCACTCTCTCAAAAGTAATCTGATATTTTCGTTGCATGCAGCACACAAATAAATGAAGAAGCAAATCAGGTTGAGACAAATACTTTTTCTTTATTTAACCTCACCAATAAGAGCAAAACAAACTAAAATTCACATATTTAGGCACAGTTTAATTTGTTTTCACTGTGCACCATTGTCCAAAGAAAATAAAAAATACAACAAGGAGAAAAAACTTTTAAAAGAATTTCATTCCAAAATAGAACATCCTCAATTTGAAGACTTAATTTAAAAATTAAAACTGCAGAATACAGGGAGAAATTGGCATTACCACTGTTGAATATATGTGTTATCATAATTATTTTTTGCCACAAAATGTGTAGGTTGTGTTCTGAATTTTGGAATGAATTCCCTTATTTAATGTCAACAAACAAAACACTCCCAAGTAATCAGTAGTCAAACAAATAAATTACAGAGAATTCTGACAAACCAACATAAACCTGTCAAAGAATTCATATTAATTACAAACAAACAGATGTATGGCATCAAACGGAAAGAACCAAAAAACAGTTCACCTGCCAAATTGTGGGCAAAAATGCAAAGTTTTGTGTGTTCTGTTTTGGACTGAGAAATGGTATGAAAATGCTTATTGTACTATCAGATTGATATATAAACTGGAAATAACATTTTGTGGCATTAGAAAGCTGCTTTTCCAAATAACATAAAAGGACTAACAATAACTTAATAACAGTATGAAATACATAGACCAACTCTATGTTATGATAACAATGAGTAAATGCATTTTATAATGAAACCAATATGTGCCCAGTAATTGTTTAGGAAACATTTGTGAAAGGTGAAAACAGTTCTGGAACATAATTATTCCAGGCATGTCAGGAATACTGATATATTGCATGTGAATGTATATAAGAGTAAATGCACAACATAAACATACAAAAATTATGATGACTGAGGTGTTTGGCAGTATTTTTCATCTGCTCTCCACTTCTTACAATAAACTTTCATATCGCAGATAGAATATTAGTATATGACAATATTTATAAACACACTTTGCCTATTTTTCATTACTTCCCCTTTCTGAGACCCCACTGATGTATGTGCATATAGGTGTGAAGCATATAAAGCAAAGGAACAATTCAATGTTGCGATTATAAAAACCACTCAGTAGACCATTAGACCATAGACCTAGATTGTACCTTTGAGCCTGAAGTAGTTTTACAGTTGAATTTACTGTCTACCTTTTACCATTATACACATTTCTTACATTGGGTACAATAAGTATCCGGAAAAGGTGGAGTGAACATATGGACCAGCATAAAGTCCTGCTGCCTGGTCCGATGGCAGCTGTACATGCACACTGTCTCCTTGTCGTAATGGGAGTACAGCACTCCCTGAAGCCTGATCGAGCAAGCCCTTTTTGTACTCGTCGTAAGTGTACATTACTGGCTCATTGTTCTTCATCAGCGCCACCCACACATTACTTCCCTTGCAGTGGACGTGGTAAGCAAAGTAATAGATTCCAGGTACGCTACAGGTGAAAATACCAGTTTGGAGATTGTAGTTCTGATTGCCGTTGTGCAAGAGTTTGTCGAAGATGATGGGAGAACCGACAAGAGGGAACGGGTTTGTGAGTTTAGCTGTGAACGCAGGCATGTCCAGACCACCTCCACCAATCTCCCCTCCATTCTTTGGCTTCTTGTAACCCTGGCTAGCAAATGTGCCGGATACAGGGAGGATTTGTCCGAGCTCAGAATATGCAGCAGGTGGTCCTGGAGGACCCGGGGGTCCTGGTTGCCCAGATTGTCCTGGACGTCCAGGTGGGCCACTGGGTCCAGGGTTACCTTGTGGGCCAATATGACCAGGGGGCCCTGGCTTTCCCTCACCAGGATAGCCAGGTTTACCAGGCAGGCCTGTTTCACCTTTTTGCCCTGGCATCCCGGGAGGTCCAATTGGTCCTCCTGGTCCTGTGAGCCCTGGAATTCCCTGGGGTCCCTGGTGGCCATTTATTCCAGGTTGTCCTCCCTCTCCTCTTGGTCCAGGTAATCCTGCAGAACCAGGGGCACCAGGTAAACCCCTATTACCAGCTTCTCCTTTAGGGCCAGTGGGCCCTTGTAAACCTCTTGGTCCTGGTTGCCCACCCTCTCCGGGCCTACCCAGCTGCCCTGGAAGACCTGGAAGCCCTAAGTCACCCTTCATTCCTGGATGTCCCCTTGGTCCTATAGCACCATTCTCTCCCTTTTGCCCTGGGAAACCAAGACTACCAGGAGGTCCTATTGGACCTGGTGGCCCAGGCATACCACTGGGACCAGTGGGACCAATGACACCTTGAAGACCACCAAAACCTTTATCTCCTTTAGGACCTGGTGGCCCAGGAAGACCAGCATGTCCCTTGTGACCCTTAGGGCCTGGAAAGCCTGGTTTACCATAACCTGGCAAGCCTTGACCACCAGGTAAACCAGGAGGGCCTGGTTCCCCTTTCCCTCCTATAAGTCCCGATGGACCTCTCAAACCATCTTTCCCTGGTATTCCAATTCCTGGCAGGCCTGGTGGTCCTGGTTGGCCTGCATCACCAGGTAACCCTGCCAGGCCTGGCTCTCCAGGAGGACCAGGCTTTCCTGGTATCCCTGGTTGTCCAGGGAGACCATTAAGACCAGGTTTACCAACACCAGGGAGGCCCACTTGTCCAGGTGGACCTGGTGGTCCACTAGGTCCTTTTAAACCTGGCAAACCAGGTACACTAAAGCCATTCTCTCCTTTGGGGCCTGGAAGACCAGGTTGTCCAGGTGGACCTTTTTGGCCAGGCTCTCCTAGAGGACCTGGCTGTCCCGGCAGCCCCTGGCCTCCTGGTTTTGAAATTCCAGGGAGTCCAGGGGGACCTGGTAGACCTGCTGGACCCGGAAGTCCAGTTGGTCCTACACCACCACTTAGACCAATGTCACCTTTTGGTCCTGGTAATCCAGGTCCTCCAGGTTTTCCTGGCAATCCTGGGATGCCAGGTTTCCCTATTCCTGGGTACCCTTGAGGTCCAGGAGGCCCTGGCTTTCCTGGTAACCCTGGCAATGCCTGGCCTGGTAGTCCTTGTGAACCTTGTGGCCCTGGTGGTCCTGTTGGTCCTGGGGGCCCCTGAATTCCTTGTGGTCCCTCTCGGAGACCTTCTCCACCAGGAACCAGAGGAGGTGGGCCTTTAGCTCCTCTAGGGAATGTTTGTCCTGGGAAGAAGGGGAACAAATTGGTGGATATAGGTAAATCAATCAGCACTGATTACAGACCTTTATCACATATATTCTGTTATTAAATAAAATATGACCAACAACACAGAGACGTTCAGGAAAACTTCCCACTAACCAGTTAACCTCACCTTTGCCCTCAGTCAGTGGTCTCTCTTTGCCCTTTTGTAAAGGAAAATGAGGAAGCTCTTTTCCATACTGAGGCAGTAACGGCATTAGTGGCATCTCATTCCCCAAAAACTGTTGCTGTGGATACCCATCATTGTACTGTGGCAGGGGCTGGTGCTGTTGAGGTGGCTGTTTATGTCCATAATATGCTCCACCATGAGCGAGTTGTAAAAAACCCAGCTGGAAGAAAGTGATGATTGGGTAGAAGCAGCGGAGAGGTACGGCCACCATTTTCTGCAATGGAGAAGAAAATAATCAAAACAAATGTAATGTAAATATAAGCTGATAAGACTCAGTGAAGATTTTCAACAGGTTTGAGTTTGTGCATCTAGTGACTGATAAAGACGACAGTAGGCAGTGGTGGAACGAGTATTCTTACATAAGTAAATGTGTTATGTTTTTGGAGAGCGGACCCAGGAACGCACTCAGACACACGGGGAACTGAACTTAAGGAAGTTTAATAACAAAGGGGAGTAAAACAGAGGTATACAAGGTGAACTAAAAATCACTCCACATGGAGGAAAAAACCCTAATGACAAATAAAGAACCAAAAGAGAACAAAACTTACTAAGACAGAATAAAAAACTGAAACGATAATCGATCAGAGGCTAACATAAACTGACAAGACTCTAAATGGAAATTAAAACAGGACGACTAAGCAAAAGACTGAATAACAGATAAACATGAACACAGAGAAACTAAGGACTTGACACTACGCATGAACGGGAGACTAGAGCAGAGCAAGACCGGGGCTGATAAGCGAGGCACGCGGAGGAAAGTGTGGACAGGACCAAAAACACAAGGGGTGAGGGCAGAGCAGGCAAGGCTGGAGAAGCAGGCGAGGGACGGAGGTGAAGGTGAGTATCTCAGGAGCA
>JAUMHL010000013.1:4784577-4855706 GCA_032362345.1 Sandelia bainsii | reverse complement strand
ACAAGGGGTGAGGGCAGAGCAGGCAAGGCTGGAGAAGCAGGCGAGGGACGGAGGTGAAGGTGAGTATCTCAGGAGCACATCACAGGAAAACACAGGAGAACATACCAGAGAGACAACACAAGGAGCTGACGCAGGAAAACCACAAGGCAGGGAATAAACGCAGAGTAACACAGCCGGGAAACAAACGCAGGGAACCAAAGCAGACGATCTGACAAAGAGTGAGTTGTGAAGCAGGAATATATAGGAGGGAGCAGGGGGCAATCAGGTGAGTGAAAACAGGTGAGACAATTACTATGAGAGTGACTGGGAGCGGGGGCGTGACAGGTGAGAACTGAGAACATGAATGAGAGGGGGTGTGGCCTGGGGAGTGAGGAGGAGAAACCAAAGACAGGGAAAACACAATCCAAAACATAACAAGGACATGATCAAAAACAAAACACAGACAACCAAGAGAACACAGATCATGAAAAAATTTAACAATATCTCAGTGTAGAAATATTTTGTCGCAACTGAGTCATCCATCCTGAAATCCCTAAATTACAAAAATATATTAAAAGTATTAAAAATAAATAGAATCATTGTGCATGTATTCGATTAATTTATTGTGAGATTACAATTGTTGATGCATAGACGTGTATATCGCTTTAATGCTATAGACAGTAGAGGTGGAGCTAGTTTTCATTTGTACCTCATGTTGTAGAAAAAGAAATATTCATGTAGTATTTGGTAACTAAAACATACTTTCCAACTCAGTAGAACTACCAGTATAAAAACTGAGAAAATAACTCAAAATTGTACTATGGTGCAGTATTTAAATAAATATACTATACCCAGATTATCTTTGGGAAGCGGTGGATGTCATCTCAGATGTCATATTGAGAAATGTTTTGAATTCTACGGCTGGTAAAAGTTGCTAAGATTCTCTGAATAGTTATTATTTTATGTGAATGTGTACATACTGTATGCCAGCATGAAAAACACAAAGGTTTTGGATCAGTAGCTTATGTATCTTATGTAATTCTAATGATATGTTATGTTATAATTGATTAAGAGTGCTATTATAATAGATTAATGTGACTAATGAAACATTAAATACTGACTCTTTCTTTGTGTTCCTGTGCAACACTATGGACAGTGGGCAACCCTGTTCCTTGAGGGCCTCTGTCCTGTATCTTTGATGATGAATAAGTGAATAAGTGAGGGAGGACAAAGAGAATTGGCATCTTTCAGCTTTTCATTGACTGAATACACCTGAGCCAGGTAATCAGCAGGGGTTAGGGCAGGGATAAGTGGAAAACAAACAGGGCAGTCACCCTCAAAAACCAGCATTGCCCACCACTGTCTTAGAGATTTGTAGCATGTAGTTTGGATCATTCATCATGCAATTTCATATTGAACTTCCATACATTTAGGGGATTTCCAAAAGAGACAGAATAGAAAATGAATGATCAAGTGTGATAAGTGGGTTGTGGTGGGAAAGATCCTATACACTTCCCAAAATGCATCAGGATAATGTCTTTTGTGAACGCTTTTCTGCCTGGGAAAGCTTCCTGCAATAAATCTGTAGCCCCAAAATAACATAACACTGATGCCGGGGCTATTTTCCTTGCCTGCAGAAGAGACATTATCCAGCTTTTTTTCACAAGATAAGTACTAGCCTACTTATTTTGACTAGAACACTCATCTTCATATATAGACAAATTGGTGTAGTGTCCCTTTCAATGGTTCAACAAGCTGATTTTCCTTCTCTCACCACACGAGGTCTCTCAAAGCCATCCTTTACTTTCCACACAGGCAGAAGTAAACCCACCATGGTTGAACCTGAAAAGGAACAAAAAACCCTCCACTGCCTGAATGTCGGCAATCTCTAACTTGCCATTCCTTCTCGTACTTTACACATCTGTTCAAATACCTGGTGTAAAAACTTCAGAGTCTTATATTCGTTATTATTATTTATTATTACACAGTACGTGCTGCTTAAGCATCTATCATAATTAAGAGGCTTCTCAGGAGATGTGGTCAGTGTTGAATGTAATCCTTAATGCTTTAAACATGTCTGTGCTAAAGAGGTTGCCAAGAACGTGTGTGAAAATAAACCGAGATGGGTGAATTATATTTTTCTCCATTGTGGTATTTGTGTGTCCTGAAACGTGATCAAAAATTTTGAAGAGTTGAAATAATGGGAATGAGACTTACCTACATTTTTCTGGGCAATTACTTAAGTAGTGTCAGGCTGAATATGTTTACTGTGGGATAATTTTAGCACATGCTTCCTAATCTGTGCAGTTCTTCTGCAAATCATTATGTTAGAAGTAGAGATGGACATCAGAGTATACACCTTAAAAAAAACAACCTAGGCAATTATTAAATAGTACTTCTGGAACACTGAGAATCTCCACAGATGCCTAAAAACAATACATCTTGTGTCAAAGTTCTCATTGATGTCAGTACTGTACAGTATTGGTTTGGTTCTCATAACATTATACATGCACACCCTGCACACCACATTGCAAATATGGACACTAAAGTACATTTGTTTGTACTGAGTGTGCAACAACAACCTCCCACAATGCATTCTCATACTTAGTTACTGATTTCTTCTCCTCTCAAACTCTGCGTTGCCGCCTGTGCCTCCTTCTTCTGGTTTCACCTCTACTTCCCCTCACTTTAGGTTGCTTCTCGGGGTCTTTTCCAAGGCATGAGTGGGACGGTAGCCATGCATGGGATCCAGGCAGGTGTTAGCTGCAGTCCTGCTGGGCCCTGTAAAAATATGAATGTCAGGTTTGATAAATGTCAAGTGGTGACCCTTCACAGAGCTGCCATGCCCACCATGTAGACAGGTTTTGGCCCTGATACAATTATGCTGAGACACACCTCTTTCCTTGAGGAATGTAGGATAGGAATAATAAAATACATGCAGCAGAACTGTATCAGAACAGTAACCTTTTAGGATGTAGGCATCAATATGAAACATTATTTGTTAATTACATTTAAAAAGCTGGTTAAAAGTTTGTGTCTGTTGGCACTATGCTCCCCCATTAAGGACCATTAGTACCTATAACCCACAATGTGATCTGATAAGCTCAGAAAGCTGCAGTCATGACTTCATATGTGGCTGCTTCTTTGAAACCAAGGAAGTATCACAAATAAATTAAAAGTTCTGAATTGAACATAATATTACATTAGAAATGAACATCATTCACACAGTATAATGATTATTTTCAATACAGTTTATCAGTCCGTCTCTCTGACTGTATGCAGAAGACTATCAAAGTGAAGGAAGATATTTACAAATGTATAGATCCAGCACCATGGACAGATCCTGCAGGCGCTGTCAAACTTTGAGATTTAACGCCCACAAAAGTCAGGACAGATTGTGTTGCAATGTTTGTTTATATGATCTTTCACAGTTACAACTACAGTGGTGCTGTGATGCAAAACACAACAGCATTTCAGAATACACAGCATATATTATTGTAATTTTTAAAACATGTTTTACACACATTTTTTTTCTTATTTGATATATTTTTATGTATTTATCTATTTCTCTGTCAACGTAGTTCTCGTCTTGATTGCATTGTGTCATTAAAATTAAGAGCTCATTCGACTGTCACTGCTAACATTAAAAAAGCCTGTAGATGTGGGGGTCCTATGCAGAAGTCGTCAAATGAAAGGACTAAATGTGCTCTTTTAAATTTTCAATGAATGTTTTGTAGTAGGGAAAAGACAACCACAAATTAAAGACACAGTGACAAAGCATTGTCATGTACAGTTATTACTGCTAGACAAACACGTTTTTTTATGTTTCTGCACAGCAGAGTGCTGGAGTAAATTATTTGTTAAACATATTTTTCACATGTAAAAATCAAAAAAGCAAGTGACTGATCCTTAAGTGCTGATCTTCTGAACATGGTGATGTTAAACTGATGCAGTGCACTCATACAGAGCAAGCTATGCTCTTCAGACAAAAAAGGGAGCACATGTTTGGCGAGGAAATGAGACGACCTCTGTAAACCAGTAAGTCAGCAAAACAAAGAGGACAGGCCGATGCTTTGAAACACATGTTCCCTCCAACCTCCAAGGATACATCAGTCTTCATGGCTTATAGAGACAAAAGCAGACAGGAACACATAATATTTTGCTGACAGGATGAACTGCACAAGGATCAGAGCTCATTTGGAGAGCTGGATGGAGCTTTCTGCAGAGTTTATGACCTAATGTCTTTGAAACACATGGTGCAGGGTAAAGGACACCATTAACCACGGTCATTTTTTTCTGAGGCATTTTTGTCTTTGCCAGACTTTTGCTTTATTGTGGGACAGTGTGTCAGTGTAGTTAAATATTTTAAGTAAAGATGCTGCTGAGTACACAGGAAATGTTTGCGGTTATCTATCATGGTGGAAAATAATGGACTTCAGGTGCACAGGCTGTATGCATATAGCGTAATGCGTACTTATTTTTATGACCATACGCAGTATATATATATATTGTTGTTGTTGCAAAAAGTTCACCAATATACAGCAGGACAGATTGAACACAATTTAAGAAATGTGCTCTAAGTACTCGCTGTTGCTTAAGCTCATTGCACTGAAGGAGGTTCAAATGAATGTATCAGCTTTTTGATTGTCAGTGCAGATTTTCTCACATGTGACTGTGATGTGTAAGGATGTATAAGTTGTCTGTCTTTTGGTTCTCTGTCTACCTTTTCCTGGCTGTCTTTATATGTTTTTCTTGCCATATACTGCACAATGTTCACGCACCGAAAACTCTAATTTCACTAATGGGGACAATGTTCTGATGCTATGATCCAAAGTAGAGCATTGAGAGTTTGAACACTGAAAATCTGTTGTAAAAATGAGCCGATGCAATCATAAATTATAAATCAACAGAATAATAAAATAATACAACAAACACTGTCTACACATTCGTTCTTTTAAACCATGTTGCATCCTGCTGTCAGTGAAGACTCTGAGCCTGGATGTTTATTTTAAAATAACAGTGAACACCTGCTATAAGTTCACAGCATTCGTGTTCCTCTTTCATATTTCCATTGGGACGTTATGCCTGAGTGACTCTCACATGCGAAAGCAAAAACTATTCACTCCACTGTAGCTGCCAATTACTTTGAAGAGAGAGGCTTTGATTAGAGAAACTCCATATCATCAGTCATCTCTTGGTTTCCAGACTGTGTAATGGGAAAGCAATTGAGGTAACTGTGTCTGGACCACAGACTGAAATTATGAAAAGTATTGAATTATAAGGATATTACGCTGTCTGTGTGTTTTGTTTTGATACTTGAGCATCCTGCACGGCAATTATTTTAACACAACAAATAAAGTATTCCCCTAAATCATCCTGTTCTGGTTTATTTTTATCTGTGTGACAGATCCTAAAGTAAAGTTCTCATGTATCCTGCTGCGCTTTGCAATTCCCCAAAGAAAACACTACTTTCCTTCTCCTTTCTCTCCGATTTAACAGGTAATTTCCAGGAACCATTTTTCCAGCCCAAACATAAGCTTTCAATTTGAACTTGTTGATCAGCAAACATATGGTGATGGGTAAAATTAATGGAGCTATTTAAAGTACAAGTGATTTTTGATCTTTCATGGGCCAGCCAATGTTTCTGACAAATAATGCATTCCACTATATACAAACTGGGGTATCATCAAGGGACTTGACCTGAAGTTTTTTCCTGAGGTTTCAGATTTGTGTGTTTCTCCTGGCCAAAGTTGCACATAAAAAGTGAATCCTCTCAGATTTATTTCCATTCATTCAGGCCCAAGAGATGCTGTGTGCATTTGTTTTACTGTTCTGAGGTCTTCCTATAGAAAAAACCCCATAGGTTGTTCATGCAAGCAGGTTATTGTGTTAATAACATTTTATTGTCTATTGGTAACCAACATCTAGTATGTATATATATATATATATATATATATATATATGTAGGTAGGTAGGAAATCCACTGTAACATTTAATAACTATTTTAAAGATCAAATAAAAAGGTGTTTAATTGCAGAAAATGTCTTTAGTCCTTTGTACCGTTTTCCTGCTTTATTACTGCTCCACATCACCAAAGGAACAAGATACAGACGGATGGCTAAACAATAGAATAGTGAACAATACACGTCTACTTGACTTCGTGCTCTTCACAAGACCACACAGAATCCATTCTAAGGAACTTTCTTATTTTTTTCTTACTTTCATCTTGTGCACGAACTCAACTTTGATGAAAACTCTTCAACACCTCCACACCCCTCACTTGATGACAAGCCCATGCAACAAAGATTGTACACCCCAGAAGGTTTGCCGGTTCCTCCGAACCTCTTTGCCAACACTTACAACCGCAACCGCTGGATCTGTTTGGTGATGAGCCCCAATGTCTTTTATCACCTCCAGCTTGGCTTTGAAAATAATCAAATTTTCATTCCTCCTCCGTGTTCCTCTCCTGACTGATTCCAGATGGGGGAGTCTACCGCTCACTGAACAAACGATGAGGAGCGGAGGCATGTCATTGCTTACACATATGGGTGCCAATCTTAATTGCTTGTGGTCAGGCCTGGCTTTTATGTTTTAAACAGATTGCAGAGTGTCTTTCTCTTCTAATAAGAGTGAGCAGCTAGCAGTACTGCAGGACAGGGCTAAAACAAAACTGTCACCAGATCACAAAGACGACACTTTGTACATGTTGTAATGAATTAGGATCATATGGGAATGTAGATGAACAGGATATAACAAACAAACAATTGCTTACAAACTGCATATTGTTTACTATTCCAAATTAGTTCTTGGATGCATGAAATGGGTGTATCTGTTTTCCATTATGTTTATGCCAAAAGTATTTGAGCCTTTATTACTTCCTCAACAACCCTGTTTGTTATTTCCCCCATTACAAATATCTTTTACTTTTTTGTACCATGACAGAAGTAGCTTAAGCTGAAGACAACATCTTGTAATGCACCTGTATGTGTGTGACACTTGGCATTACCACAACTTTTTATAAATGGTTCAACAATTACCCATATGTATTTCTAATGGACATTTCTTTCTCCTTGTGGTTGACAGGTACTGTGTGAGGTATATTTACACATAGCATCATCACTCACCTACATTATTTTATCTGTTTGTAACTTTAATACACAGTATGTGTCTTTTAGCCTCAGAAAACAGTTGTCACAAGAAGCACAAAATTATCAACCATTTTACAAAACATTTACCAACTGATGGCTATTATATGTATGTGAAAAAGTATCTTTTTCCATTTTCTTGTTAAAATGCACTTTCTGCACCATATTATTTGCTAATACGACATTACATTAAACCTTTGTTCAAACTGAGATAGCTTCCCATAACAGTTTAGCCAAGGGATTGACCCATTAAATAAACCATTAAACAATTAAACCTACTATTAATTACCCACTATAGGCCACCTGAGTCAAACCAAACAGCAATACAAATGTTGTTCTCTTTTTCTATAAAGCAAAGAATGAAAAAGGTATTTTCAGATTCGAATGGTTAAGATTTGAAAAATGTTGTACTTTTATTCTGACCGTTCTGTCAGTGTAGTGTGATTGAGTTTAAACATACACACAAACACGAAGGAATGCAACATTCAGTTGACAGAAGTAACCTAAGTCCAAGACAACATCTGGGAATGCATCTGAGTGCGTGTGTCTTTTTGTATGCATGTGTATGTGAGTTGTTGCTGTGTATTCCCTAACCTTTATAAGAAAAACACTCCACCTCCACAGTTGGCGACCATTTGTGCTCAGGAGTTTCTGCAGGCTTCAGTCACAAGAGACTTAACTTGAGGTAAAGTGAAAGTCAAAGTAAACTTTATTGTCATCTCTGCTATATACTGTAGAGGTACACAGAGAGATGAGACGACGTGGCTCCAGCTGAATCAGTACAGAACGAATAGGCCTACAGAATAAGCAAAAAAGTATATATAAATAGAATATAAAAATCTAAACTTTCAGCTAAGGTACAATATAAAAATATACACTTTAAACTGGGAATAAACTAAAAACAGACAGGAAACAATTTTCACATGTGGTATTTCACCTTCCATGTAAGTCCTGAGATTGTCTTTGTGCATTGGATGTGCATGAGGTCCATAAAATATCTATGACGTAGGTGATAAACAGTTCTTTTGTGCATTAAATGAATGGCGGCTGCAACAGTCCCAAAAAAGAAACTCTTCTGAAAAGAAATTGTCTTTTTTTTTTTTTTTCCTTCTTTACTTTTTTAAATTTAATATATTAAATAAAATTGCCTCTGGGTTTGGAAGATGGTTTGGACAAAAAAAGCTATATTTTATTGAAGGAGTGTTTGTAGATCAAACGATAAGAAAATAATCAGCAGATTAGACAATAAATAAGTTGCAGCAACACTTATTATACCATAAACTAAAAAGAATTAAATGTACTGTAGGATAAAAGTTTTGCGTAAATGTGCAAATGCGAACTACAACTTCAAAACTTGCTTTACGGAAGCACATCTTGGAGAAAAAAAAGATCAGTCATACTGCAGACAAAGCCAGTAGTGAAGTTCACGGATCGACAGAGGGAGCCAAACTCCATTTTAAAACTAGATTTTCTTCCATCGATACTTGTGTAAGTTTGTCTTTTTTACTGCAGTCTGCATTCTGGGTCTGCAGTCTGGGTGGAGAGCTAAATGTGCTTCCAACAGCAAGAAAAGACCATGTTTGCTAACTGAAATAAACACTTTGATACAATCAGATTTTTTTTTCTGTAATTAATACTGGACATTGGTTGTGAGCATCATGTCTTTCATTTTGAGCATCAAGTCTCTCAAAGCTGCATTATTCTTACCAACCACAAGTGATATTTTGAGCATTTTCTGCTGCTGTTTTTCTTTTCTGAATCTGCTGCCCTTCCTGTCTCCGTGCAGGTGATTTATCCAATCATCATGTAACATTTTCCCTTCCCCCTATTTCTGCTTATGGGAAGGGAAAACACTGTGTTTTTCTCACACTATGCTGAAAAATCAAGCAAAATGTGCACGGCTGCTCCACCCGCTCCGACCCATTCCTCTCCAACCTATTTTGCTATTTTTCAGCATTCCTTCACACCTCCTCGATCTCTTTGCAGAGCAAAGGCCGGAGTCGCCTTTGTAGACGTCTACAGCCAGAAATGTGACAAGGCAGACGTGGGGTCAGCTGACCTTCAGGTGAAGAAGCATCATTTAAGGGTGGTAACACATTTTAAACTGATGTTCCAAATGACCAAGTGACCATAGCATCCAGATAGGCAACCACACTTTTTGCTGTGCGCTCCTCTGACCTTTGACACACACATACATAGATGCCCATAACTGCACGTACACCTCCCTTGTACACACACACACAGTCTGTCCAACCTCTTCACCCATCTCATTGACAGATTTTTCCTCTCCTACAGTTCTGGGAACCACAAGTCAGCGAATGTCTGGCCACAGTTTTCATTTCAGGCAAAGATTGGAGTGGGAGGAGAATTATTTTCCTATTAGCTTTGAGTTCTGTCAAAACACAGTATCTGGTGTCAGTGAGCAGCGTTTAATAGCAACTCAGAACTAAGAAGAACTTCAGGTTTTTACTTTACAGACATCGTTCACATGTTCAGAGAAAAATATCAGCAGGAAACAAGGATGGGAACAAAGTACTGTATTACTGTACTGTATTGTATAATATCTTACATGACATGTTTCACTACCTTGCACAGCAGGAAGGAAACACTTGTGAAGCTTTTCAGGCTTTTCCAGGCTTTTAGTTTTAGTAGTGGATTAATCCAAGTTTTCGCTCCCTTTTTTTTTGCTCCCTCTCCTATTTGCACTGGCTCTCAAAGGTACAATCCACTAGTGAATTATTCTTTTTGTAGGCAATAGCAGCATTTGGCCAATAGTCAGATCTGATCACTTATACTATGCTTAAACCACAGGCTCCAGTAGGGAATTCTGCAGTTTGCAGCTGCATAAATATATTTTGTGTGTTGTGTAAATCAAAAAACGTATAGCCTGCACTGCACAAGGCCACATGTTGCCTCCCTTCTTATGTTTCCGAGCATTTTCAGTGAGCAGGGGTTGAAAAATAAGTACATTTATTTGATTACTGTACAAAGGTATTTTACTGTTTTATACGTCTACTTGCTACAATCAGGGCAACTGTGACTCAGTTGGTAAAGCAGTCATCTATGAACCCCAGGGTTGGTGGTTCGACTCCCAGTTCCCTGAATTTCTGGCCACATGTTGAACTGTTCCTGGATAAGACACTGAGTGTGCTCAAGAATTTTAGAGGATAAATAAAGTATCAATTATTATTATTTCCATGGAAATATTGTAATTTTTACTCCACTACGTTTATCAGGTAGGGTGCTAGTACCTCACTAGTTTCCAGATTATACATTAAGAGACATGATGTGGCACGCACCTTTAAAATCTAATGTGTCATTAAGTGGTACTGACTTGTTAGTTGGGGCCCATTGTCACATTCCTGATGTCTTTGGTTTCCATCCAAGTAGAGAAACAGTTTCTCCAGTCGGATGACGTACTAAACTTTGCAGACGAAAGTGGTGCAAAAATGAGATGACATTATTAAAATAGTTTGCGTCAAATCTTAAATGATGGAAAACCATGTAATGTACATGTGGTATTTATGATTGTTATATTTATTAATTTGAGGAAGGTTACAGGATCCTCATTATTCCACACAAATATGATGTTATTGTCTCTACTTTTTCTCCTCAGTGGAAATGTGTCAGGCACCATATATTCAGTAATTCTGTTCCCATTGCATTTGAACTGTAAGATTTTCAGTCACTCGAAACTTTCTGTTTCCTTACACAGACATCAATTTACTGAGATTGAAAACCTACATACATACTGCTTGTGGCAGTGCGTATGTATCATCTGACTGGTGACAGTAATGAGATATGACGACAGTCCCAGGAAGCTTAATGTGTTATACAGTACGCCGTAAAATATGCCACTCAAAGAAAAAATATGATCCTCCCTTTCCTACCGTCCAGATGTTTTTGCAGCAGAGTATTTACGAGGGATAATAAGAAGTACGACTCTGTCTACTCAAGAGTTTAGATAACAGATACTTTTCAATAAATCTGCTAAATTTGAAGTTGTAATTCCAGAGTAGTGTTATTAAAATAAACTACCGCTAAAACAGATCACTCTGGCTGCTAATGTGACAGATTAATTATTCATAGAAAAAAGATTTTGTATCTGATTAACAAGACACAACTGCCACAAAAGTGACTTCATATTTCTAGACATCTTTTAGGCTTCACGGTAGCAAGAGATCATTTGGACACATGGCCTCAAATCACAGAGGCTGCAGCTGCGGGATCAAGAGACACATTCCCCCGAGCTGCATAAACACTTCCTGTTCAGTAGGTGAGAACTGGGAGGGACTCCGAGTGTGACCCTGAGAGAGAAAATACCGTCCAGAGACGGTAGATAAACCGAGTTAAGTTCCAGTCTACTGACAGAAGCGACTCAGTTTTTCTTACAGTCTAGGAATTCAAACTGTGACACAGGTTTGCTCCTGCCTTCACTGTTTCTACAGCTTCTGTTCATAGCAAACGCATTTTAGTATCTCAACAACAACAACAACAGGCGATTAGAAGCGACCGTGGTTCAGTTGGCAATGGAAGTCGTCTATAAACCACAGGGTTGGTGGTTCGACTCCCAGTTCCCTGGACTCGTGATCACTGAGCCCTGAAGCCTTGGTGCCTAAAATGCAGCTGCCTGTCCATAAGAATTTCCCCAAGTGGATTAATAAAGTATCAATTTATAGAATTATTATTATTATTATTATTATTACAATAAACTTTGTCAGACATAATCTTCTATTATAGCATCCAGCTCCCTCTGTGATACTGTATATCACTTTTTTGGGCATATCCTTAAACTGCAACCTCAATAAATTGCAATAAATTTAACTTGTGACCTCAATGACCTTTGACTATGCTGTTTACTGCAATAAATGTTTAATATAATACTTTGACATTTTGGCAAATCTCATTTGTTTGGCTCATAAAAAAACGGAATCAAAAGTGATGTTGTGATTTTACAGGGATTATTTGCTGTACTGTTTCCTGGCTGGACTGGGTCACCTCCTTGGGTTTAGTTGTCATTCTTGAGGTTATTAGGTAACCAGCAGAGTGCTGCATTCATGTAACATTGTTTAAACTGTAATTATGAGTAGCTTAGGGGGAAAAATTGGTTATGTCAGCCTCTGACTTTTAATTCCATGCAAGGATGTGGAATATCTGACAGTAACAAAACCTCCCACTTAGTTGAAAACAACTACAGCCATGTCAACAATTAAATTACTGGCAGTTGCTTGTTTCACTTACAAATACATAACTGTTTCCACTTTTCTGCTAAGCTAACTGGCTGCTTACTAAACCTTCTGATTTAACATACAGATAAAAGAATGGTATCAGTCCGCTTATCTCCACAAGAAAACAAATAAGTACATTTAGCAAAATGGCAAATAATTGCTTTAAAAAGTCACACAAACCAGGAAATGGAAGTTTGTGTGTCAGTGGTTTGCTAATTACTGGCATTTGTACAAAGCATTTTCCAGCAGTATCTCTACAACTGGTTTCAGGAAATGAAAAAATATCGGTAAAGCAAATTCTTATTTAATCACATGCTCTGAATAAAATACCCAAATGCCGGTAAACAATTATATGAGTTGTAGTGATTTTCTGTTGTCTGTGCCAAGGTCTTCTTTTGTGCTTTAAGTGAAGTTTATGGTGATAACTCTACAGTAGTTTAAAGCGGCAGAAAATGCCGTCAATTCTCAACAAGTGAAAGGTTTTGAAGAAACTTGTATAACAGTTTTCTGTAACTGGACAGCAGCATTTTGTAAAAACTTGGAGTGGTGAAGCCACTGTGGCCAAAACGCAAGACTTTCACATGAGAAGATCCAGCTACCCTCAGACCCTTGGACTCACACTTAAACACACACATAACCTCAAAAAAACAACACAACTGTACAGCAGTGACCATATTTGTGAGGACTTACTTTAAATACTCAATAACCCAAAACTATAAATCTTCAACTGACTTCAAACTGATAATTTTGGGATTAAGTTGAGCTTCATAAAATGCAGATGCACAGTATTATTTCAGTTTCCCAAAATGTTACCAAGATTATAACCTCAAAATCCATATTGTATAAACTCATAAACGCTTTACTTTACTAAATTCTCTTCCTCTTTCTAATAAAAATAAACTACGCAGTTTTAGAAAAACAAAAACACATCCCCAAAATGTATGCATGCATCTTGGGAAGTCTGGGTGTAGGTTGAGATCTGACAACCATCTTTTCATCTTTTCCAACACAAGCAGAAATACACCAAGTTAAGGATCTCAAAGCTATATAATATCTCATTTTGATCTTTCCTGACCTCCTCGCGTCTACACAATGGTCTTTTATGTGTTTATATGTGTTATGTGTGTTTCCACACTGCTGCTGCTGCTGTTACCAACACTTATGTCAGTGTACCATGGATTTCACTGTGTGCTATCAAAAGCTATCAGCAAATTAATTGCATGACTTGCTTACCCTCCGCTGCATGGGCTCCCTTTACCACATTTTCCCCTAATTAAGAGTTTTCTCTCTGAGAAAGGAAAAACACGATCACTTGAAAGAGCAATTAAGAGCTGAAAGTTAGAAACAGCTGCAAATGCACACAGGAATTGTAAAAAAAAGTTTCTCCCAGTTTCTCAAAACACATTTCCTCCCATTTTAAGCAAATACTGAGTCCTGAAGACACCATCAAATAGTGGAACTGCAGACACTGTTAACATTGTGATGTTGGGTGTGAAGAAGGGATTTTAGTTCCTGGCAGGTGCACACTCAGATACTCTGTGATCAAGTTATGCCCAAAGGGTAGCAAGGTAAAACATCTGGTGCTTTGGAGTATCTGGTTAGTTTGCATGGTCAGAGGTTTGCTATTATGAACTACCTGATATGGAAAGCTATTCTAAACCTGACTCAGGGTATGCACAAAGCACTGAAGATGGAAAACATTCACTTCTGCATATTTAGGGTGAAGATATGTAGAAAAAAAAACTGCCTAAGATTTCCTGAAGCTCAAACTTTCCATCTCTGGCTCATTTCTAAGAGCCAATGTGTGGTCAGAAAGCCTCTTTCAAAAGCTGATTTTGATCTCCCTGATGTTTATGTGAACTACAGTATTTAAATCTACAATAACTTCAACAATTAAGCAATTTCCTCCACAAACACTACATGACAACACACCTACATTTTTCCCTCTATTGAATGACATGCAACTATAATTTCTAAAATGTCAAGACATTCCAATAACTCGTGCTAAATTGTGTCAAGATGCAGCACTGTGCATTTATTTTAACAAGCTTAAGCTCGAGTTATTCTTTCCAGGTGTCTCTCATGGATTTTTTTTTGCATTTGGAAAACTGTCAGACATTTTCTGCAGAGACTTCTGTCAGCAGAGGCTTCACAGCAGTGTTGTGAAACATTTTGGGAGTCGAGAAAACGCTTTTTTTTTTTTTTCCATTTTACCTCTGCATTTCCATGTTCCATTCCACAAATCTAGTTCTGTGAATCATGTGCATTTCCAAAAGTTTCTTCTGTATTGTTACAAGAATTCATAAAGCATCATAAGTTTTGACACAGTAAAAGGCAATTCTGCACCAAAACTAACCTAAGCATGGTGATGCCAACCAAAACATCATTTAGTCCTGTTGTGTTAATGTTGATGCATCACTTACCTTTGTGAGTATTGCTGTTGCTGCTGGAAGTATCACAGGGCTTTGAGGAGTTTGGGACAGACACTGAACTGCAGTCCTGGTGAGGGTTTGGCTTTTATCTGCAGGTGGGTGGAGCTGCACAAGTTGAGAGAGGAGAAGCTGGATCTGTGCATGTATGCGAGAGAAAGAGGGAGGAAAACAGAAAGAGGATAACAGGAGCTGTGTGAGAGGGGAAACCACTACTGGAACTACATGTTTGCAGCATTAGAGATCATTATACACAGAAACTAACTGAGGGAAAAGAGGAAACCCAGCTGCACAACTATATATCACAAGGAGGAAGATTCTCGTTTGACTTGGACCTCTCAGTGCATTCTTTGCATGCAGAAAGATTTAAGGGCAGGGTCTCAATTTGGTTAGCCAGCGCTGGCTGAGGTGAAGATCTAGCTGAGAGGAGCAGTTTTTGTAACACCCACAGTACACACAAAGCAGAGGTTGTTCAGTTTGTTCAAATTTCCATTTTCTGAGGACTTTTAAACTAACATGGATGAAAGAATGAACCATGTTATTTCTCACGCGCACCTACTCTTAGCATCATCCCCCTCTCCTACACTTTCACTGCTTATTTGAGCTTTAAAAAGGCATGACTCAAACCTTACTAGTGTAAAAGAAAGAAAAAGACGAGTTCACTGGCATGCTGGTGAGTTTGAAAGACCTAGACACAGTGGCATTTTGGGTTAAATGCAGCTCACGAGAGGAAGTCAGGGGATCACCAAAGCTGACAGAGTACATCTGTTGGATTTAGATGTGTTATTTAGAATTGAGTCTTGAAGTTCTTTGCTTGAAACTGGAGCAGGTGGGGTTCAATGTTTAACGCAGAAGGCTGGAAGATGAAAAAACCCTTTGTCCATTTTCTCAAGCTTTCCTATGCTCATCTTGCATGGCTGTACCTTTTGTATATTAGCCAAACTAATAACACTGCTACAGGAGGACTGTTGCCAGAGTGGTGACAGTTTCCTCCACTCTTACTCTTAATATTTAGGAATTTAGTAAAAGCCTAAATAGACATGGAAAAGATCTGCCATTATGGTGCTCTGGCAACAAGTTAGGGTTGGTCCTGTGTTTGTAGCCTATACTACACTATCATATAATAATGCATTTGCTACCACAGATTAAAACTTGGCCAGCCAAAGGTGGACTGACCAACCTGATCATCCCTGGACTCAAGTCTGTAGCACAGCCAACAGTGGCGACTCAAGAAAAGCTTTCTGTCTCACTTTCTGGCAGTCAGAGGTTGTCCAAATATGTAGGATGTTAGACTGTATGGTTCGTGTACATACACAAAGAAAATGAAGTTACTAAATTAGAAGGAGCTGCCCAGGCCTGCTCGGGTTTGCATATACAAGTCTGCACCCATGTGACTCTTCACCAGAGCTTCTGGTGTGAAAAGGAAAAAAATAATCAGCTTTTGTCCAAATTCTTCACTGCACCAAAGGAACAACCAGAGGCAGAGGGGCGATCACTCCGAGCAGCTGGTTCACATTTGAATTATTCTGTGTTTTTGTTTGTGTTGCTATTTTAGTTCTTTAACATGTTCTCCACATACAGGACTTGCTTATAAAGAAAACGTTTCGGTTTCCCCCGTCTGAATGATTTCACTGTCAGTCTATTTGTGCTAATTTGCGCTTGTTAAAGTAATCTGTAATCTGCCTGCCTGTCTCTCAGTTTAAGAGACAGTTGCACACTAAATTCCTTCTGCAACCTGAAATCTTTACTATTTCGTCTATAATCTGTTTTTCATTTTTCATTGCTCATCTTTCAGTCTTCATGAATTCCAGAGCCGAAATCTGTTTTCCCAGCATACTGCATACAGAATATGAAGCTATCAGCTGCATGGAAATACTGACCTCATACCTGTCTGCATTCAAACTTCCTGTATATGTGGTTATTAACCTGCAACTTAGATCTCAAGGCCAAGTTGCTGCAGCAACATGAGAAGGGGAGAAAACCTTGGCAACAACTCTCATTACTCCCTGTTTCCTGTTCCTCAGTCAGCTTTCATCTTGGGACTGGAAGCTTGTAGTCATGAATAATGCTAACAGGTGGATGTGCTGTTACCATTAGTTAACTATTAACATTAGTTTGTTTTGTGTTTCAAATGCATTGCTGACTCCCTGCGATGTTTCTGTGAAAATTGACTAGCGAGATTAAACACTGACACTCCAACAGAACTTTGTCTGTTTTCTATATTGGTGTTAAAAATTGGCAAAAACCACAGGCATCAGTGTCACTGATGTCGCAGTAGCTGTGAATAGCTTCCAAATGTTTGATGGAAATGTAATTGATTCGGTCATCATAGTAAATATAATTTGCAGGTTTCCTCTACCATTAGGCAAAAACTAGAAACATGTTATGCTCCAAAACCAATTTTACACTGAAATTACCATGTCATGGTCACTTTAAAAAATATTTACCTGGCACTTCACTCAACATGATCACTGGTGAGTAAAGTCTGGGCACCGGTCACTTATACTTGCCACTGATTGGTTCTGTTGCTGATTCTCAAAAATGAAGAGAAACACTAAAAGAAAAGAAAGACTAGACCCACACAAAGAGAAGAGAAGAGAATTCAAAGTTCGCCCTGGCTTCAGTTCTGTCCCCACAGATTTGAGTCCCACTCTCAGCTTCTGTTTGGATCACTTGACTTTTTTTCCCCTTCAGCAAACCCACAGCTGTCGATTTTGGACATCGATGGGTTAGAACATCTCATGAAGTCACAGTAAGACTCAGAAAACTGCAGACCTTCTTTTCTTCTAGTGCACCTCTTTGTTTCTTGGTGGAGAAAGTGCTCACAAAACCACTGAGCATTGAAGAGTTAGGATAGGAAAATAGGTTCAGCTGTGAAAAATTTTAAAGCTCATTTTATTTTGATGGGCTGTGGCTAAAATTTGGGTGCTGGTGTTTCATTACAGAACATTGGAAAAGTGTGAGAACTCAAGTATGAGCCAAGCAGAGCCATTACAATTTTTGTCGTTCTTTTGTTGCATTTTAGTGAGTTAATTAAAAAAAGCGTGATACCTTATTTTGTTCATGCTCAGATTTATAGTTTATTTCAGTCGTTCCTTCTAAGATTAGCTATAAAAAAGTTTTAGTAAGAATGTCAAAATGTGTTTGTGATCTGATCATAAAGGTGCAGAAGACGCATTAATGTCTCCATGCCTTTATTTTTAAGTTGCTGGTTGGAGCATTTGGTCAGTGTTGAGAAACAGTAGATGCAGAATTTAGTAAACAGGGATTAGCCAACAGTTGTCCTTCGGTGTACGCTAAACAATGAGAGGCATATGGTACATAAAGCTGCATCATCGAATGTATAATTAATCTACGATAATATGCATTTTTAACACAACCCAACCCGTTTTATTAACAGACAAATAATACACTGCCTCTTTCACGTATTCATTTAGTTTCCTGTTTATGTAATAGCTCCATCAAAAACAGGGAACAGGATGAACTTGTCCGTAAACACAACGCTCCATTTGTTATGTTTACCATAATTTTGACTTTGTTAATTTCTCCTTTTGTTGCATTGACATTTATAAGCTCTGTAACATCTTGTGGTTAGTAAGCCCAGCCAGACAGACCAACAGACTACAGCCAGATTGGTCTAGACTGAAATATGTGAAATAAATCACATTTTGTAGAAATATTCGTGTTTCCCAGTGGATGTGTCCCTCTGACTTCTCACCAGTCCTGTGGACACACAAATTTTGAAAACTTTGCATGGACAACGCAATAAACAGTGTATTTTTATTTATAAATATCCATCAGTGTGCACAAAAAATACACATTTTAAAGTGCTGTGTTTCATTTATGCTTGCTAATTTGCTACAGATAATATCATAAGCTAAATCTGTGAAAGTATGCAGCAAAGGTCAAAACATGCAGTGTAAAGGACAATTTAATATTATACCAACATGTTTCAGCTTGTCTTCAATTATCAGGCCCTGCATAAAACTCACAAAAACAAAGAGCATTTAAATAGAATGGGTGTGAAAAAAGGTTTTGACCTTTGCAGTTTTTCTGTCGTTATCCATGCACCTCGGCAGTAGGTGAAGTTGTGCCAGAACTCTCTGCCAAACTATAAAACAAAAATGTACCTGTGCTGTACCTCTGAGTCCTCATTCATCACACAGGACCTTGACTACAATGAACTCTAGAGCCTTGTAAAGAGATTTATGAGCTCTTATGGGATTTTCTCCTCTGCCAGCATGAGATTTTTCAAATGTTACATCAAGCTTATACAGAGGGATTTTCTTTTATCGTCCTTTTTTGGTAGTCTGCCAAAGAGTGGAAATGTGACTGAATTTTCTAGGTAATTTGCAAATAGCTAACAGAGCTCTGACATTCTGGAGCTGCTTTTTGTCCTTTATGGAGTGCACTTTTAAGATTTTGCCTTGACAAGACTTTAGTTGTCAGCAGATGCGGCTCCTGATTGTTGTTAAATGATGTCATTACAAGAAACAATGCACACTAAATTCCAGTTACAGCTGTGGGGCAAGAAGACTAATGGACCTACATTAATGGGATGAGGCAGAACTGTCTTTACGTTCCCAGTCACAACATACATATGGTGAACAAAGTAAAGGTTATACATCAGTCGACACTGTCTGCAGTACTTCCTCACAGAGAAACAAACAAACCCACTGCTGGAAGCAGTTACTCAATGCAGTGACGAGCTGTTGCACTCTTATGACCACCTCTGAATTTTTCTGTCTGGCTGCTAATCCGGTCGTCTCAGAGGCTGCTCTGAGTCAGGCTGCGACTTGAAATGTTCCTCTCCATCTTTGGTGGATGGTTTGAGAGTTTGGCAGAGGGACAAAGAGCGGAGAAAAAAAGTGAATCTTGAGATGACAGACTGTCATTAAGGCCAGAAGGCTGTGTGAAAGGCACCAGGTTTGGCACAGACTTTTTCAATTCAATTTCAATCAATTAGCCCTCTTACTTTTCTTTTGAGATCTTGACTGTGCCTCTTGGCATAATGACAGACAGTGGTGAAGTGAAACTTTAAGAAAAGCATATGACTTCTCCAATTAGCCCTAGAGTGTATACTACAGGGAAAAAACACTACAGCTTACTTCTACTGTAGAAATATGGGTAATTGTAATCTCAGTAGACCTACAGTGGTGCATAAATATGATCTAAAACATGATCAATTCAACTAGTCAATCAAATAAGTTAGTTATTTCTAATATTTTATGTGTGTATGTGGCAAAAGAATGTCTATTTGTGCCCTCAGTAACTGGTGTGAAATAACTTCATATGAATGTTAAAGTAAAGCTTTAACAGCCTTGCACATCGTTTGGAGCTATTTTAACCCATTCTTCCTGACAGAAAAGCTTCAACTCCATCCATTTCAAATTCAGGACTTTGGCTCAGACATTTCAAAACATGACATTTATTCTGCTTTAACCATTCTTCGGTACAACAATTTACATGTTAAGTGTGTCTTTTGAGCTTCTTTCTGTTGAGCTTCAGTTCACAGGTGGATGCCTTAACATTTCCCTGTAGATTTTGCATGTACAACTCAGAATTGATAAACTATCAACAATGGCATGCTGTCTTGGTGTAGAGGAAGTAAGGCAGGCCCAAATCATGAAGCTGCCACGACCATGTTTCACAGATGGGATACAATTCATATGCTGGAATACAGCATAGTAGGCCAAAAAGTTTTACTTTGGTCTTCCAGCAGCCTTCGGGCTTTTTCATATTGTCTTCAGTAAGAGTACCTGCTTTCTTTTTGCAGCTTTGCTATGCTATACTGTTGTAGAACGTTATCCCCACAGTGGAGTCTTAAGTGATTAATATTAGCCACTGCAACAGGGGCCTTTAGTTTCTTAGACATTACCCTGAGGTTCCTTGTGATTACACATGTTGCTCTTGGTGTGTGACCTTCGTTGGACCACCACCCCTGGGAGGCCTAACAATGATGCTGAGTGTTCTACATTTGTACATAATCTACCTGAGAGTCGACTGATGGAGTTCAAACTCATTGGAAATTCTTTTAACACTTCCCATCCTGGTGAGCTTCAACAACTCTCTCTTTGTTTGAGCCATGACACAGTTCTACCTGTGTCTACCTGTGTTGTCAAGACAACCCAGATTTCTCATCTTTAAATAAGGCATAATAGTTAAATAATTCCCCAAAATTAATGTATAAACCTATAGGTTCACACATTGTATGTTTGCCACACACAAATACATACGACTGGATCACAACTATATGTTTTGGCTAATTTCTTCAATTTCTGTTGTTTTCCCATTATTTATATAGTTTTAGGACTAGTAATCTGTTCACCTTTTAGGTCATATTCATGCAGAAACACCACTGCACTGACAGAAGCATAAATCTCAATTAACCAAGTGAAATAATTTGTAAACACAGTAATGCTTAATTATGTTTATAATTGCTGAACATTTTTCATTTACACACCCAGCTGTTACAGGAGAGCAATAACGTTTGCCTGAATTTGTGTTTCTCAAGATTCACCCTACTTAGTGAAACACCTGACTCTTTAGCTGCTGTATGCTCCGTTGTCTTTAACAATGTGTTTTAAACTTTCTCTGTTTGTTATTTGGTGCTCGACAGGCAGCATACAGCCAATTATAGACCATTTTTAGGACCAAATAACATAAATATCTGAATACCAATATTGAAATAACAAAAAATTTGTCGCTCCTACCTTCTCATAGCCTTTTCCACGGGAGCCATTTTGTCTTGTCACAGTAGGGGCAGCACAGGTGTTACTAATAACAGAAGTAATGCCTATGGCTCAGTCCACAGCATTGTCAGCAAACCATGAAATTAGCTAGAGTATGCTGCCAGCAGACAACAGTTACTGAAAATAAACTTTTATTAAAGTTGTCCAGAAGTAAAACTATAAGATTGACCTCACATAATAAACCAGTCGAATGAATGTGGAAAATGGAAGTGTATGATTCAACAATGCAGGATAGTGGGCAGTGAGACGGTGGCACAGCTGCCCAGAGAATATTTCCAAGAACAGGCATTTAATTTAATCACACGAAATCTGTTTTTGATAAACAGTAACTGTGCTACATGTGTGCTTGTAATATTTACATTTCTGTGTTGGATTTTAAGTTTCGTAAGTACAGTGCATCACTGATGGCAAAGCAGGCGTCATATAAATGCTCTGGGCCTCACCTTGTTTATTTTGTTGAATCGCAGCAGGAGAAAAATATTCACAGATCAAATGCTAAACATTAGAAATGAAAAGGGCAGATTGCAGAATACTCTGTTCTAACAGTCCTGATCCCTTTTAGCTGAGTTTAAGCTGCCTTTCTGAACTGCATATAATGTAAAACAGTGCCACAGATGCTTTGATTTTACAGTAGTGTATGGTAAGGTCTTTGAGAAAATAAAGAGTCCTCAACATATAAATTACACAGAAGGCCAAATATTTTCATTAACATCTTGCTGTGAGTAAAGCTTTCCCTGCAGCATGCTATGTGGGACAGCTTATGAAAACATAATACTGGTTGTACCACTTAGTGTCAGGGAACCAACAGAATACTGTTTATTCTTTTTGTCAGAGCGTATTTTCCTTTCGGTGAAGTCAGGCCAATTACAGAGCAAACCAAAATGCGCCAGCTCCACGTGATCTCACAGGAAAAGGATCATTAGCTGCTAACCGCCTTTACCAATGTTTCCTGTGGCCATTAAGTCTGTAGTGAAGGCAAAAATAATAGGGTTGAATAGGGGCACACCACCTCCAGTCTGTGCTGTAAGTCTTCATACTGTATGTTATGTCTTGCTTTGTGTTGCTGCACTGGAAATATGTCAGTGAGTGGAATGTGCATGGATAACACTGTGATGGCAGCTATCCTGTAGATCCTTTCCTGTTTTAATGTTTCCCTTAGCAGGATGCAATCGTCTAGGTTCAGCAGACCAGGAATAATTAATGATTTTACATTAACTCGATGGCTGAAGTAAATGGCTGGATTAGCTTTAGTTCTGGGAGCATTGCACTGTAATGTTATATACTCCTGCATGAATAGATATCATCAGTTTGGGATGTGAAATGTTTCCAGATGTGTTGTTATTATATTTTACTGGCACAACCCAGCATTACTGATTCCCTGCATTTCACAAAATGCAACCCATAGACAGGTAAAGCCTTTTTAAGGGCATTTAAATATCTGCCCACCTATCCTGTGCCTGTTTTAAACACTTAAAACGTATATACATATACTTTTTCAAAATAAACCTATTTTACTTATCTTGCTCTGGTGTCTGGTATTCTAAACATGGATGCATGAATGGAAATAAAAATACACAGTGCAGCAACAAAATATAGTATGTATAGGCATGCAAATCTATTTGTAAAAGAGTTAAACGTTTTCTATGTGTATGTCAGTGATTTAGCACCACTCAGGCTAATGATGGTCATAATAAGTGGATCAGAAACAGGGATATCTTGATGCCTACATTTCCCATAATTCCACTTGATAGCAGCTGCGTGAAACTCTCCAATATAACTCCAGTATATCTGATGTTGTGCCAAATTATACGGTCTGTTATTCTTGTTTATTATTGTTAATTTAACCTAAGTTTAATGCACACTACACATTAGTTTTCATAACGTTCACAATAAAAACGATAAAAAACGAGAGAGTAAATAGATTAAAAGGAAAACGTGTCACTTTCAGTATTACTTCCATGCATATTTAAATAAAATAAAGTGCTTTGACTGTAAGACCTCACGCATAATTGTAAACTTTTGTCAGTAATATGATGATGATGTGATCACAACAATAAACACTAATTCAACCAATCCCCGCAAATTCTGCGCAACCTTGCAATTTTCTTCAATCGGTGCAACTTTGACTTTCACTCTGTAGTGTCCCTGAATGCCTCACACGTATGACGCATCAGAGCTGCTGATGTGCACTTGCTAATGCTACATGGTAGGTCCACTTATGACAAGAAGAGAAGAAATATCTGATTGGTGGGATATATAATTTGCAGGCACAAGAGGGTGAAACGTTGTGGTGAAACACAAATGTTGAAACTTCAACAAACAAACAAATAAAACACCTAAAAACATCACACTATCCATTCCATAAAATCAGGCATTTTAAGTTGCAACAATCCCCCAAAAGTCCAACAAATCCTGGAGGGACTCATTTACTGTATTAGACGGATTAGCATATGTCATAACACATTAAAGACTAAATATTATATATCAGAGTCTTCAAATCTGTTACTGGACTCAATTATTCCCTGTCTTTAAAATCTTGGAGTCAATCTATCTAAACTGAAGATAAAACCCTGACTATTATCTTTTCAGGAACATATGCACAGAATTATAGCTCTTTCCCTACTTCCCTAGCCACATTATGTCAACTATGTTGTCATCTGACTCAGAGCATGCTCCACTGGCCTTGGAGCTGAAGGTAATCTCTGTCTATCAAGATTACTGCATCTATATGAGAGAATACCACAGCCTTAAGAGCGACTCCCTCTCAGATTTTTTATTTTTTTAGGTGTAGGTTTGAGCCAAAGGCTTTGGTTTGCATTTCTTGCTGCCCTTGGAACAGGGGCCAGATATGATTGGACTGGAAACCCCCGGAATGTTTGATGGTGGGATGTAAATTAATCAATTTTAGGTGGATCCAGAAAAAAGCTTGCTCACAGCTTTAAAAGCTGAGTCACTGTCTGCTCATTTGTTCTGCAGTCTGGCCAAACTGGGCCCACTGGATCCAGGCCAAATGTTTGAGTTTGCCCTTAAAGCCTATTGAGGTGACACAGAACTGAACTTTTATTATTAATGGTAGAATTTATGGGTCTATAGAAGATGATAGGAGATGACTATCGTAAAATAAAGTTTGCTTTTCTCTGCATGCAGCTGATAACTATTTTCATTATTATATTTTCCAATTCTTTTCTGTTTCTCAGAAAATAGTCAGTAGCAAATAGCAATTAGTCTGAACTGCAAACATATCTAATTTAATGCAACAAAATACAGAGAAATGCAGCAAATAATTACATTTGAGTAGTTTGGACTGATTATTTGCTTGAAAAATGCCCATTTACTATATTTTCTGGTAAAATAATCAAGTAATTATTTAAGTTCTATTTTTACAAATGGCAAATTTACATTTCTATGGTGCAAAATAGCTTGTTTTTTATTCATTTATTTTGTATTTAGGTGCTTGTTGTTCTTTAGATTAGGCAGTTGAGCCACAAATGTCATGTTCAGTTGAGCCACACACAAATTTGTGAGTGCAAGTCAGCCTGTAAATCACTTGGGCTCTTCATGGAGATGCTGTTACCAAGACAAAACTTGATACAGAATTAATCAGACTTTATTTGTATAGCACCTTTCATACAAGTTCATGCAATTCAGAGTATATTTAAGTTCAAAACACAAATTGCAATGAGGCAATGATGCAATGCTTTTTCAGTCATCATAAAGGCATGCAAACTTTACAGAGCAGTTAAAGTGTTAATCATACATATTCCCAAACTACTATTAAACAGAGAGAGGAGACGTTAACTGAACGTATCTGACACATAAATAAGCAAGAGACCACACCGTGTTCACTATTAAAAGTTTCTACACAAAGATGTGATTCACACAGTATTTCTTTTTAATGCAATTATAAAAGGATCCAGACAGCATGAAACAGAACCGTAAACATGGCTTTGACAGCGGTTCCTCTGGGAGTAGTAGCAGAGCAGCAGAGTGTGGATTCAGGAGTTACTGTGGGCTGCAACAAAAACTCAGGTCCAGGGGGACCAAACAAATATTTGCTTTGAACACCACAGAAGTTTTAAACTCTCTCGTTCTTACACTCAAATAACTTTAATAGGGCTAAAAATAAGATTAACAACATGTTAAAGGCTTTACTTCTAACAGAGGCTTTGTGTGTTTTATCAACTGTAATATATTGTAGCTAATCTTCCATTTCAGTGTAGTTTTCCAAATACAATAGATGTTGTAATATAATAATGAAGCAATTGAATGGACTGGACTATTCAGGTGTGTGCACACTTTATTTCCTAATGTGAATAAGCTCAGGAATGGCAGCCGTTGGAGATAAACGTATGAAATATCAAAACTTGAACACATGAGCCAAACTCTTTTTCATGAAACATGACTGTCAGAGCTGTCCAGACTAATTAAAGGATACTTTTCACATAAATGATGGATTTCTTTTCTCCCACCTATTCCAGTTCATGCTATAGTGACTGGGTGAGAATTTACAGCCACCTCCTCCACGGGTAATTTGCAGTGCACATTACATGCTTTGAAATATGAAGCGCACCAAACCACAGGACCCCGTGCTGTGAAGCGGTTGAAAGTATCATTAGAGAGTATTGTCATGTGTTTTTGGGAACATTTGTCAAGCCAGAGAGCGTGATGTTGAACAGAAATGCTTTTTTTGTGTATGTGATTGAGGCAAAAAGCTGAATTCCTTCCTGCTTGTGTGTCAGAAGACACCGCAAAGCCCTGTTTTATTTCGGTACTGGGCAAAATATTTGCGTTAATATCTCCAAAACAGGCTCACTTTTATGCCTCGCCAACCAGACCAGGACGCTGCCTTTGCCAGCATCAGAAACTGGATGTTGATCCCAGATTCTGTCTATTAGGGGTTTAAAGGCATACACTAAGACGCGATACAGTGACGCACACCGCACACACACAACAATGCAACTTCCATCCAAAGTTTCTCAGACATCATTAAGACAAACAGGCTGCAGCAGTAACACCAAAACCACTGTGCACTTTACAGGGTACGACATAAAACACACATTAGTTCACAATCAAAAACAGGACTTTTGTGTGTGTGTGTGTGTGTGTATCCAGAAACAGCAAAACTGAGCCTTGCAGAAGCAGCACAAGCTGAAGCAGACAGTGCAAACAATTCCCAGCATTCCTCTGAGAAGCAGAGTAAACTGACCCTAGCCTTTATTTTGCCACACAGGCTGAAACACTGATGCCTGAGTGTGGATGTTTGATTGTGGGCACGAATACGTTTCTGCATTATAACCCAATTTAAAATTTAAATTTAGCCACATGGAGTAAATCTTCCTGTTGTGCTAATAACACATTTCCTCTAGTACATGCCTCATTATATGGAAATTGAAAGTTTTAATTGATTAAAATGGAAATACTGTGTGTATGGTTAAAAGGAGCCAACACTGACTGACGGATATGTGAGGCAAACAAACAATCTCATATTTTGTTTACTCTATAATAATCTTGCCCAGTCATTCACTCACCATTAGAGCTGCTTCACTGTTGTTCTCATGGCTTTGTTTGGGAACATAAACTCTCCCAATCTCCATCACTCATCACATGTGCTATTGTTGCTTTTTTATTACTCACTTATTGGGTACAGCTAGTCCAAAGTTTTTCTCCCAAACCAAAACAACAAGTGACAAACGTATTTTTTAAATGACTAACTTTCACATGTTATATAACAAACATACGCCTTAGTTTATGCCAATAATATTGTAGGTCACTGGCCTGTACCTGTTATAGAAATAATGATATTTTAGGGGCATTACATTCTCACAGGAGACCTAATGTCAGGTGAATATAGCCATAAAGGTTACAATGACATGTAATTGTTCTTGCATGGATACATTACCGAAAGGGTTTGACAAACCATATACCATCCATAATACCATAAACCACATACACCATAATATTAATTGTTTGAAAGTCATAGTGCTCCATTAGAAGATGAGATGAAAAATGCTCCCAAAGAGTCAAAACATGACCAAAAGGACACAACAAATAACCCAAAAAATGCAAAATGACCCAGAAAATGCAAAAAAAAAAAAAGCTCTTTGCAAAGGAGACGACACAGAACAAGCAAAAACCAACATAAAATAGCCACAAACAAGAGATCTAAAAAAGGTACACAACAAATATACAATATACAAATATACACAAAATCTACAAACAGTTGAAAATGAACAAAAAGAGACACATGATGACTAAAATATGACACTAAAAGATCCCAAATGGACAAAAAAACAACAATGAAAAACAGACAAAAACAGTGTGACAGCCTCATTTGTAGTTGTTTTGTGTCTCTGTCAGTCTGGGAGTCCTATTGGAGATATGGGGAGACTTTCACCTGTCTGTGCAAAGGGGCACATTTCTTATAATCCATCTGTGTTACAGTATGTCTGAAAGGCATGTGTCATTTCAAATAGGTGAGACTAGAGAACAAGTGTGTGAGAGAGAAAGACAGTGAGTCAAAACAGAGACAGAATAATAATAAGAACGTAGCCAGATCAGAAAAAAAGAGGCAGACGGCTACTGATGGTCTTTGCAGTGGGTCTGTGCCTCCTCAGCAGCTTGGCTCTGGACCTAGTTTGTCCAGCTTGCACGGGCTGAGCAGGCTCTCTCTTCATCTGCCAGGAGGACAAGTTTTTACTGGCTGAGTTTGGGTCACATGCAGAGAGATTACACCGCGTAGATCAAGAAAATGTCACTGCTCGCGAATCGATGGTGGAGGTTTGTTGAAGTAGACAGGTTCTCAAAGCAAGAAGGCACAAGTTTATCTGTTTATACTTAGGTCTGTCAGATACTTCAATGAGCTGCTCCACCAGTGGTTTACATGTTACGTATGAAGAAAAAGTTAATCTATTCAGTATTTTAACAGGAAAACCAGTCAGAAAAAATTGTGAAGAACTTCTACTACTGTTTTTCAAACTAAGTCACACAAAAATACAAAATTATGGTTAGCAATAAGTTCAACAGTGCATAAGTATAGAACAAAAAGAGAGACAGAAGTGTTGAGACATGTTACACAAATTAAACAAAATTACCTGTATTATATTTAGATATTTAAGTATATATACGTGAATTAAAATGCTGCAAAATAAGATGGTCTTATTTGACGTGCATCTCATAAATTTCAAATACGTCTTGAAAGATTTTTACCTTACCACACCTGACGAATATAAAAATTCTACAATTTATACATGACTGATGACTTCTACAACAGAAACCACATGACCCAAGATGTTACATGGTTTGTACTATACTGTAGATTCATGCTCGAACGACTGAAGTGAACTTGCGTCTGCTACACGAGACACAACAGGCCGAAGGACTAATTGACCACAGGTGTGTGTGGAGGCAGCTTGCCTCCGTTTTTATGCTTCTGATGTTTGTCTGCATGATCTGCAAGAGGTGTGCTATACCTGTTGCATACCTATTCCTATTCTTCTGTATTTTGTAAAGAAAACTCTATTAGAAACACACCTTTTATATTACAGTACACAGCTATACCAACAGAGTAACTACAGTCTCAAAAACAGACCTAAACTGACCCACTGGGACGAGACCTGATTCTCCTGTGGGCCACTCTGACATAGTTCTCATCAAATTAATTGCACAGAACATAACATTCTGTACATCCTAGAGTTTCTTGTGAATACTTATGACCTTAGCTTTAGCGTCCAAAGAGACCTATTGAATAGTAATAAGTGTCAATGGCTCGGAAAAGTCATCAAATTTCTCTGCTAAGTGTGTTCTGTTTTTTTTTTTCTGTTTTTTTTCCCTTAGTGGTTTTGATGGAATATACACCTTGTCAACTCCAATATTCGCATCACTGACATCTTTTCGGTCATGCCAGGAAAAAGCACTGCTCTGGTGGATACTATTTATCATAGACTTTACAGCTAATTCAGTGTTTCTTTTAACATTACTAAAACTGCCCTTTTCACCTTTGTGAGGAGAGATCCATTGGAGTGGACAGTTGTTTGACAAAAGGGATTTTGGGGGCTTGAAGAATGTTCTCACATGTTCTCTATCCACAAATTGCTTGTGCATACGCAGGCATTGTCCAATTGTTTAGTCTAAAGCATTTTAGTTTTCACTTTAGTTTCCGAACAAGACACCCTTCCTTCCCATATACTTCCTATAATTATAGTCTTCTCTTTCCTGGTGGATTCCACGCAATGGAGCAAAACAAACTACTTCAATAACAAGTGCTACAAACTGATCAAGTATTTAATAAGCTAATAAGAGTCGTTTTTGCACCTTCAAATGAATCATTTAGACTAATTAAAACTCTTAGTTATGATCTTGCACACAATACTTAGACACTGTGCTTCAGGCCCTTCACTCTAATGATTAAACTAATAACTAATCACAAATCTTTTGTGTCTGCGGTCATCTTTGCCATTTTAAAAACCACATTAAAAACATGCATCTTCCTGCAAAGTGCTCTCTCGATTTGGGATTTCAGTGCAACTGGCACAAGACCTGAGCAGCAGGATTCACACTTTGCCTCCACACTGAGATTCTGGATACATTCAGTCAGCGCAAACGAGTTCCTGCCTTTGCGAGACTTGGCACAGCCGCTCATACATGTGTCACAGACCTCACCTCATCTGCTCTCAGCCCTCACTCTCACTAATATACTTTTACAGGATTTTCCTTGGCAGGGGAGTGCGGACTGTCTTGTTTCAGTGTCCAAGTTAAACAGAGAAGCGTTACAGGGAGCACAGGTGATTCAAGACGGTGCAGTGTCTGAAACTAAATAACTTTGTCACACCAAAGACACCAAATGACGACACTCTATAACCATCACACTGTTTTAACAGATGTTAGTCCTATTTTGCAGCCTAGGTTTTTGCAAGATTACAAGAAAAATAGGATTATCATAATTAAAACCCAGGTTCATGATCTTACGTCAACACTGCTTATCATTTTCTAATTGATAAACTGTGTTGTTTATAACACAGTAAGAAAGCACATTACAATTACTCAGAACCCACAGATCTTCACACTCCTTGTCTTGTCTAAATAATAGTCCAAGCTTTAAAATTATTTACATGTACAATTAAAAGATTGCAAATCCTCATTTTGGGGAAGTCTGTTTCGACTAATAAAATCTACCATCTACTCATGGCTAGTTTTATTTATTTAAATCAAATTTCTCAGTAGAATTTATTATTTTGTGGGTATATTTTATAATAACCTAAGTTGCAAAATAATTACTGTAAAGTAAAAAGCACAATGTTTCTAAGTATGAAATATATAAAAAATACTTAAAGTGGCCATGCTATGATTAATTTAGGGTTTATATTTTATTCTGGGACTCCACTGATGCAAGAGTATATGATTTTCAAGTAAAAAAAAAAAAAAAAAGTGCAAATACATGTTATACATGTTATGCAATAGCTCCTCTGGCCTTGAAGAAGAAAAAAAAAAAGCTGGTTTGAGCATCTGCGTTATTAAGGCCATCATTTCCCACATCCCACTCTATTCTGATTGGCCAGCTTGTGGTAGTGTTCTTGTGGGCTGCACTATGCCCAGTTAGAACAACACTATCCTTCAGCAAAAACCTAGCTGCAAATCTTGCTGCATACTGGGGCAGGTTGCCGTGAACAGATAAAAACATTGCTTGCAATTTGTTGCTGGCCTGTAACTGTCTCCATTGTTATATGGTTTTGTCTTGGGTTTTGGGAAAAGTAAACAAAGTTAATTTTCCTTCACATGCCAGCATGGAAACATGTTCACCTCAAGCTTTAGGCCTCTGACTCCATAACATGGGCACCCAACTTCACAAAGTTTAACATAAAAAGCATTAAATAACCCCTTTAAGTATCTCAAAGTTCTACTTAAAGTAGCAGTAAATGTACTTATAACATAAAACATGTATTCAAACCAAGAGATTCAGGCACGTTTGTATATAAGGCAACATATTTCCCACTTCACCTCCTCATTTGATTCATTTCACATTTTTTAAAAGATAATTTAGACATGAGAGGCTAAGAAGATCAAAACACCGCAATGGTACGGTGTGCACTAGTGGTTTAACATCCATAGCTCTGCCCTCTAGTGGCAGCATTCCCTAAAGGTAACCACACAAAACAATATAATTAGAAAATTCACAACGTAACACGCTACATGGAGCACCATTTCTAGTCAGTTTTTTGCAGGAAACATATTGGGAGGTAATTTCATTTCTGAGAAAGTGCTTAAATAAGGAGGAAAATGTATCCAGCCATAAGGCGAAAAAGACACGAGCACATGCACATAATCCATGACCCACAGCTCTTTGGGCCAGGATCCTGGCTGTCTGCTTGGACTCCATCTGTAAACAAGATCTGATTTCTGAAATTGACGTGTTTGAGGTAATAGCCTCATGCCTCGATTCTGAAAAGCAGTTCAGGGTTCCAGGTTTGGCAAACACGAGCAGAGAAACTATGAGCTACAGAGAAGAAAACAGAAATAATGCAGGAATAACAGGAAAAAAGACGACACGTGGCAGCCAAAACTAAACCTTTCAGATTAGTTTTTGAGAGAGGTATACTCATTTTTTTTAAATAAACTAAATTGATTGATTCAATTGTTAAACATAATAGCAGGATGTCGATTCATGATTCACATCTTGTGCTTGCATTTCTTCGGTCTTAGCTGGGTTATTGTGCTCAACCCGCAGACAAATATCTAGTGTGCATCCATGTAATTGTGAAAGGAAAAAGGGAAATCCTTCGTCAGGTTGTGGAAAAATATAAGAGAAGTCGAGCTGCTAAGATAGATGTTACTCCAGTTGTCAAGACTTCAGACGTTTGTGAAGCAAATCCTGGCAAATGACAGACAAATCTGACTGTCTATTCAAACTTAATTTGTAACCTAAGAAGGTGCCTCAAGGCCTTCCAGCTGTCAGCACAATTTTCCCCGCTCCGGACTCACATACAGTGGATATCTGCCGTTTCTACCCCACTCAGTCCGATTGATTGTGAGTTAATGTTGGTTTAACAATGTTTAACCCAAATTGCTGCTCTGCTGTCCAAGAATTACTAAAGACAATTTGCAATGTTTCAGCAATGCTTGTGACTCAATTCTAGCCCAAGTGGGGAGATGAGGTGTGAGCAAATGGTGTTTCGCTCATATATCTCAGTGAAAATATACACTGCTTTACCACATACTGATTTGTGATTAGATCTTGATTAGCAATAAACAAAAATAATGTGAAGGAATTTACATTTAAATTAGTTTGTAATGAGGATCAGGCCTCTGTGCCGACATGAATTCATAAAGAGAACATGTTTTGCAGTGTTTCAGCACCAATATGCCTTTTCTCAGAGCTAAAAACTAAAAACTCTAGCACAGCTTCTTGTCACCTTCTACTGTAATTCAAAGAAACACACCATATTGAGTTCTGCTTGTAATGGGAATCAGGCCTCTGTGCTGACATGTATTCATAAAGTGAACATAAAATGTCCAGTCAAATGTAATACGTCCAACCTCTCTTTGCAGATTTTTAACTCAGTATTTTTACATTATTGAAGCCTAATTCTGAGAAGCTTTTGTCATGGCTGCAATAATTTCATTATATAATATAATAGTTTGCTTTATTATACACTTTCCCTGGAAACAGCTTCAGGGCTCAATGCACTAGTGAACACTTACGTGAATCTAGTGTTCTGAAGCATTTTATTATTATATTTATAACATAATTACCAATATATTCTTAATAGTAAGCAAAAACAATTACACAACATAAAAATCTGGGCTTAAGCATCAAGTCTACATACAGGTTAGCAGCTCTGTGAGGCTGTACATGAAAAGTAGTGGTTTAAGCTAAATACTAAAGCAAGCATGTTAAAATGCTCACAACATTAACCACCTTAGTTTAGTGAGTTAGCATGCTAAAATTTGATAGTTGTACAAAGTAACACAAAGTCGCTGTGACTGATGATGTTTTGTGGTGTAATATTTGGTCACAAACATGACTAATAACTCGACCTGATGATGTTGAGGTAAAAGCAGTTACCCAGCAGTTGCTCATCTAATAAATCTAAAAGGTGTGGTGTCAGCATAGTCTGCAACTAAAATGCACTTGAGTAAAACCATGCCTGTGGAGCTGCTCAGCACTCTGACATATTCACCTCTTGCTGGCTATCCTCCTGGATCTTCTCAGACCAGTGTTTTGTGCCTCCTCCACAGCATCACCTGCGGCCACAACAACTTTCTTCCTGCTGCGCGAGGGAGCCGCCTGCTGTGATGTGGACTGAGATTCCACAGTTTTGCGCTTACACTGATTTTTTGGTTGTGAAGCTACAGTCTGTGTGGCTCCAGGAGGCTTTCTTCTCCCTCTTACAGCTTGCAGAGTGTCTTGTGAATTTAATTCTTGTTCCTCGACGTTCTTCTGTGGCCCTCTGGGTGCTTTACCTGACTTTGTTTGTTTCTTTGCTGCAGCTTCAGGCTCCCGTTTTGTCTGTTCTTCTGCTGATGGTGGCAACATTTCACTTGTGCTCTTATTTACATGATCATCTTTCACAATGTTCTGACTGTCTGTACGTTTACTCCTTATTGACTTTACCTTATTACTTTTGTTTGTGGCGTTATGCAACTTTTCAGTAGATTTAACAGCCTTTTTTCTTTCCTTTTCTCTACCTTTCACTTGACTTTTGACAGCTTGTAGCTCCTCTGAATCATCTACTTTTTTTGCATCCACTGGGATTTCTTCTTGGGTCTCTATCTGCATCTGAAGATCTTTGTAAATTTCCTGTAAAATCACATATTTTTCTTCAAAGTATACTGTAAATCCTGGATGCAGAAACTGGCACCAAACACAAAAAGACATGGATTTACCAAGTATAAATCAGATTCTCACCTCTTGTTGTGCAAATTCAGATGTCAGGTCAGATAACTGGCTCATCAATCTCTGTATCTTTAGCTGGGAGCAGATAAAAATGTTCAGAAACCACTGATCAACAATAAAATGTTAGACAAGTTGGAGCCTCTTACCTGTTCACTGGCCATTTGTTTTTCACGCCACCCTCTCTCTTCAGCCTCTTTCTTTTTCCTATCACAGGAATCCACATATTAGCTGTCAAGTTTTGCATGTTTGAGCTTCCCATGAGCACATGAATGAACAGAATAGCTGACTGCACATTTATCCTTGCAGACTGCAGACTTTCCTACTGTACTAAGCAGAAACCAACTGCTACCAAAGCTGAATGGAAGGAAAGACGTTGATGAGTAAAATAGACACTTTAAAAAGAAGCATTGACCACGTTCAGTGACTCAAAATGCAGCCCTCTGCTTCATCTATAAAAGCTATTAATTACTTGTTCGCCACCATCTTTTCCATCTGAGCGAGCTGAGTCTTCTTCTCGTCCATTGCTGTCTGGATGTTTTCTTTCGTCACCATTGCCAGCAGGGACTTGGTGTCATGGTCTGTTAAGTCAGCCGATGGCAATGCAATTTTGAGGACAACCTTCACCCACTCTGTGACGTCTTCACAGGATGGAAACTGACAGACAAAACAAAACAGGAAATAGATGCATTAGGATCAATTGGGTAATTGTAATTTATTCAAAAGCACCAACATGCCTTCCTCAGAGCTTAAAGTCACAGGTTCTTGTGACCTTCTATTGTAATTCAACGAAACTCACCTTATTGAGTTCTGCCTCTGCTGTGTCCCTCAAAGCACACGCCAACTCAAAGGCCATGGTTTCCTTTTTCAGCAACCTCTGCACGTCTTCCAGGTCTCCCTGTGATCAGTAGAAACGTCTCACAACATGAGCACACTGCCATCTTAGTTAAAAAAAACTACACAGCAATGATTGCAATCAAGGTGCAAAGACGGTGATTGCAATCAGGCAGCAACAGTGACTGAGAAAAACTGAATTACCTGGTATTTTTTAATAAGCTTCTCCTCTTTCATCTTTTTAATGAACTCCAAGTCACCAGCAGTCAACTCATAGCCCTTCATCCCTTTCAGCATGGAATTAGGCTCGTCTGGTTCTGAAATGTTTTTCCGAGCAAACAATGAATCAACAATTACAGCAGGGAGAACTTTAGCTTTACAAATGTTCACGTGACTCTCATTAAATTAAAAATGAAATTAGTTTACATAATATTCCTGCAGAATAAACCACAGTGACTCAATTAATTCTTTGCAGTGTTGTTTCAGCACTTGAGATCCGGTTAAACCCAACTTTATGTTTCTGATAATTACTCCTTATGTGAGTTGCAATGTAGTTTAAAAGCAAAATACTAAACTAAAACCAAAAGCAGCAGAGTACAGTGCATAGATTAATAATTTTTCAGTTGTTTTGTACCTGTGTTTTTCTCATGACTGCTGAAATCAAACGTCCTGTTTTGGTCATGGCGATCTTGGTCCCTGCTACCTGCCTGCTGAAATTGTGAGTATGAGAATAGCAGATCTGATTATGTATTCACGCTGACTGTGTTATGAAATAATCTCTGCATGTACCTCTATATTCTGCTGTGGCTCCTCACATGCCTCATTTGACTCATCAATACTAAAATCCAGGTGTCTCTTTACGTCTGTCAGAGGGGGAGTCCTGGGGAGCTGTCGACCCGATGGGATATAATTCCCTTTATGACTGCTGTCTCTCAGAATCTCAAAATATCTGATTGACATGTCTGAAGTTCCCTTGACTCTGGAAAAACAAAAAAAAGCAACAAGTTGCAGGTCTTGTGTACAAATGTTGCTGCAGAGCTTTGCTGGTTGTTTCCACTGGGCTCAGTTCAGTATGAAGCTGTGTTTTTATCATCACTTCAACATTACTTTCACCTGTGGCAAAACTTTGTCTGATTACTTCTCTTGACCAGTAGATGGCGACAAATTCTTTTAGTAAGAGTTGCCCTGTTTGCTCAGTTTTAACAGTTGCTACTCATTTTATTTATTTTAACACATACAGTCCACAACCAGTACTTCTATGACTACTACTACACTGATACTACTGCTGCTACTAATACAGCAATGCAAAATATACAGGTATAAATATTAATGAGATCAAACTGTGAATTAATTGTGGTATCTTTGGATTAAATTATAATAAAATACAAGTGGACAGTGACACTTACATGACTACTTAAGTATTTGCATTTTTATGCCTCTATTTACTACATGTTAGCAGTAAATATTGTACTCCTCTACCATTATTTGACAGCTGGAGTTACTCTGATTATTTACTGTCAGGATTCCCACTTACGTGCCATCGCCCCCCCCCATCTTCACACCCTACCAGTTATCCCCAATCAGTTTAATTAAAGCTCTTTTAACAGTATATCTCTGTATCTGGCCATTTAATCTGGTCCTCACATTACACCAAACGTCACAATTTACATTTTACACACAAAGATCGTCTTAAAGAAGAATTTAACAGATTTCATTACCAAACTTATTTAAATAGCTCTACCTTTAACAGCTGCACCAGTAAAATGCTGATACTGGACTTTTACTTGTATCTGAGTGCTATCACATGGCTGTAGAGTTCTTTTTACTTAATTAAATTCCCTCAATACTATACATCTGCTTTACTGCGGGAGGAATCACAGTAACAAGGTTGGATACGATACACAGATATACTCACAGCTCCATTAAGAGACACTTTTAATTGAAATGGCACAAGTAACCACAGTGTAATCACTGTCACGTGGTTTCACAATATTCAGTCCTGTTTTAACCACACAAGTCAGACAGGCAGGTGTACAGACAGACAGATGGACTATGATACAAAATAGCCGGATAGCCAACCAAAACCCTGTCTATCTTTAAACTGGTGGTGTCACTGTGCCAGTTCCACATGTTTTGTGGAGCTCCAGGAAGAGGAGAGTGCTGAGTCGTAAATACCTCTGTTTTTAAAGTGCCCGCTCCCATAATGTAAAAGCAGAGAGGAAGGGGAGAGAGAGAGGGTCAGAGAGCGTGTAAGATAAACTGAAGCTTTACAAGACCAACTTGACAGCTAACAAATCATTCCTCTATAAAAATCTAATTAAATATGACTTTTCCAATCTTCTTCATACCAGTAATTCCTCTCTGGTGTAAGTATCTTTGTTGGTCATGTAGCTGTTTCTTCATTGGCAGGAAGTGTTAAGCAGATGGTCCAGTGCTACTTTGCTATTACTGATAACTTTACGACATTATCCCATTAATAAGTAAATTTGAGTTTAAAACTAAAACTAAAGAATGTCTGAGAGGTCAGAAGCCCCCCTGAGCCATAGCCTTAGTATGAAATAAATATTAATATTTCTTGTTTAAAAGTTGCAGAGCATAGATTAAAAGACACAGAGTGACCACAAAGAAACAATAAATGACCATAAAGTGTCACATGATGACCATGAGTAGACACAAAATGATGCCAAAGAGACAGAAAACTACCAGAAAGAGAACCAAAAAGAGACACCTAGTGACCACAAAGACCCACTTGGTTTTAAAATACATCTTGGGTGATTGAGTGACAAGTGGACAGTGCAAAATACAAGTGTATATGGCCACCAAGACAGATGTGATCATTTAAACCACTTAGTGGAAGTGACACAGCAGTAATGAAATCTGAAAATACTCACTAGCCTGCTGGACGTTACATTAAAAGACCACAAGCACATAAAATATTTAATTTAAGGGAAGGATAAGACTTTTTATTTTATTATTGGCTTTATTCCACATACTTTCAAAACAAAAGCCCCAAATGACCCCAAACCTGTCTACTAGAAATTCTGTTTATATCCCCCTTAATTAGCATACTTTGAAGTAAATGTAACTGTGAGTGGATTACATTTTTTTATTAACATTTCTATTAAGATAATGATGAACTTTATTTATAGAATTATAGAATATCCAATGACACCAATCTGGGAGGTGGGCATTAGATGTGGTGTTTTTAATGTTGCATCTGAACACAAACATAAGCCAGCAGTTACCTTTACATAATTGGAAAAAGACTTTTGCAATATATAAATGTAATTCCTCTGAGACACCCAAAGTCTCTCAGACATCATTCAGACCATCTCATACTGCTTCAGAGAGCCCACACCCACATGTTGTGACACAAAACAAATCCACACTGGTTATTGTGTGTCCTGTAAAAGCTCTCCGGTGCCAAGAGAAGTGTCCCCAAAAAAGGTCATTTACAGCTGCTCTGACATGTAGTGTATTGAACAGACAGGTCGTAAAGGGACTGATAAAATAGCACCCTGGTGGCTGTGGATGGAGCCAGAGTGAGGATTGGCCAGAGACAGGCGCTCTCTTACTGAGAGGCTAATGGAAATGGGTTAGTGTCAGCCTTTTATCTCCAAGAAACAAAAGAAATGACGCAACTTACTACAGTACAGCTCAGCATGATACAGTTGAAGGTGTTTGTGTCCACGTCATTTTCAAATTCAGAGATCCAACTGACATGTTTCAGATGTCTAGATGTCCTTGACCATGCAGTGATATGCAGTATGCTGCGTGTGGTATGCTTACATCAGTAATTCTTGCATGTGACTCCTCAAAATGAAGTTATACCACACTACAGTTAGAGTAAAGTGAAATGTGTTGAGGGTGTGGAATATATTTCCTATATAGCTTATTGCATTGATTCAGAGATCGGCCATTAATATCATCTATTCACAATATGATTTGCAATGGTTTAACACATCTTTGTTATTCATGGTTTGGAGAACATTTTCTTTTTCTTCCCCTTAACTCCACACAAATCCACCTCCACATTTTCAGCTCTTCATCACCTTAAGAGCTCTCATGAGGGCTTGAATAGACTTTATTTTCACTGCAATCCCTACTTTTGGCTTTGTGGGGAAATGCACTTTCCATCTGACATTTACTTGATAGTGCACTGTACAGGGATGATGGCTACTCCATACATACTATTGGCCATCTGTGGTATATTGTGATTTGCTGTTAGTGTATAGTTTCACACAGACACGCACGCACACACACACACACACACACACGAGAGCTTTGAAACCCATTGCCGTTACATGTTCTTTTAATTTGCTGATATAATGAAGTCTTTGAATTGTGGTTTCAAGCAAGTAGAACCAGCTGTTTATTTGAGCTCATGATAGTCATATCCAATAACTTTTTATACTTTGAGGCTGAAAAATGTGTAGGTGTGTGTGCCCCTTTTCATAAAGCTGCAGTCAGAACAGCTGAGTCACTTCCCATATACCAGTGTAGGCTGAAGAAACAATGTTTTTAAGGAAATATCTCTCATCATTTTCTCCTTACTGACTCACTTTGCCTCCCCTCTATTCGCTAACATATTGTGCATTCATCTTCTGTTCAGCACCCACCACACATTTCATGTACAAGTCTTGAATGTAAAGTGTTGTAGCAATAGGGGTCACATGTTTGATGCGTACTGTTGGAATTAAAGGGAAACTGGCTCGCAACTGCACGAAGCTGCAACCATTAACTGATTAACCAATTACAGTTAGGTCCATAAATAATGGAATGATTGTTTGGCTGAAAGTATAGCCCTTACACTCTGCTGGTGCTGGTCCCCCTGCTTCAATTTGCTGGGAAAATCTGTGGCAGAACACATCCTTCCTTAAGCAGCTCTTAACCAATTCACCACCTCAAGACTGGTATGGTGTGTAAAACACTGACACACGCACACCTGTGCAAATAAAAGTGAAAGAAAGAGAGATGGTCAGGACATTTATGACAGGAGAGAACCCACTGATAGCTGGAGGACTCCTGCTGAGTCTTGATGCAATTTAGGTCACGCACCCAACAACACACATACATAGAGAAACACACATTCACACATATCCACAGGTCAACAGTTACTTGGTTACTTTGTTCTGATATATGCATTATTCTGAAAGACAGGCTTTGAATAGAAAACTAATTCATTTAAAAGCAATTTATTTTAGCTTTGCATGCTATGTGAAGCTGGACAATGCCCATAATTCCATTACTGCTCTAATGTATCCTGAGGGACTGCTGTGACTCAACCGTCTGTGACCCTCCAGCCTCAGAAACCCTTTTTGTAAAACCAGCATGATGGTCAGCCATTAAAAATGCCGGGCACCACTCGACTCAAAGCCGCAAAAATCACTTGAAGGTTCTTCGTTAAAGGGGAACTCCACTGGTTTTAAACATCTGTGTCTGTTAACAGGTCTTAGGGAGTACTACTGCATGGTGTCACCTGAGTCAGTGTCAGCAGGAGCTAAACACTACAGGTTTGCAAAAAAAATAGGGTGTGGAGTTCCAGACCTTCGTTGTCTGCTAGTCATCTATTTGAGAGGTTAGAAGCTCGAGGTTATTAGCCACTATTAGCATAACACTCAAACCTGTGATTAAACTGTCAGCAGTTGAGTTGCATTATGGGTAATGTAGGCTCCATACTGCAGAAAATAATGTACAACAAAAAACAAGACACTTAGATGGTCACAAGCGACAAATGCAGTCATTTTCCCGATGTAGTGTGTAGCGTTATCAAGATGTACTGTAGTACTCCTTTAAAGAATACAATTGGAAACAGGTTATAAGGAATGCGTAATATATTTTGGTACCATTGTGTTCTTTATTTTTTCCACCAACAGAAAAATAAATAAATCTAAATTCCTCTCTAAATATTTCTCCTGATGGCCCCCAATCCACCTCACTCTTTCTCTCCTCAAGGACAGTAATAGACTCCCAAGGGCTCAGTCTTCTGTCAAGGACCATATGGTACCGTCAGAGTGTGTGCTGTGTCCAAGTGTGTGTGTGTGTGTTTGCCGTAAAGGGAGGGCAGCCGTGGCTCAAGGTGTCAGAAAGGAGGGTGGTTTAAATTTAACTGCAACAGGGCTGATATCTCTCCCCCTCTGCTCTCTCTTTTTCACACACACATACACAATCTGTCTTCACAGTCCCCAGCCAAAGACATCATCACACAAACACACACACTCACAGCAGCAGCTCCCTCAGTCTGTCAGGAGACGCTCCTCTTCCTCCTCTTCTTTTCTCCCACCTATCAGACCACCTGGATTGTACGAGAGGCCAGCTGAGGACACAGCAGAGGAGAGAAAAGGAACGCTCACCCTCACGCTCAGACAGGAGAGCAGAGCAAACATTCACAGTGAGGATAACGCTGCATCTGAGCCAGCAGGCTGAAGGCACTGCCAGTGCACTGCAGAGGCACAACAGCACAGACTCCCAACGCCTAACACTTCGCAGTGAGAGGTAAGACTGGAGTCAATATTCATCTTTTTAATTTGGTGGGAAATGTGCAAATGACTACTGAAATATTTGGGAACTACACTGTGATATGTGTAATGTATTTCTAATATTTCTTTTCAAAAATCACTGTATCATAAATGTTTATACTGTACGTTATTCATCAATAAGGCATTTCGTTAATACGTTTCCTGGATTATTTTAGATTTAATTCTCTATTTCTGCAAAGAAAACAGAAATCTGTAATGAGCAAAAGCTTAAAGCACAGATTGCAGATTAGCAGTGGAATATCTAACTTCATTGGATTTGCTGAACACTTAGAGAGCAGCATATAATCTGCGTTGTGGCAGCTTTTCTGCAAGGTTGTTGCTAATTAGACAGATATAGAGATTAGAGACCAGAAGAGAAAGACTCCCACAGGCTCTGGGGGTCATAGGAAATGCCGGCTGATCTTAATTTAATCTAAGTGGATTGAATTTGCTCTAATTGTATTGAATTTATTTGGCCAAAATACAAAAGATCTGAATCTTAGTCTGACTACGATGACAATTGTCCTTTAATTGCCTTTTATTTGCTCACATCAAATAAAAGGCATTTGCAAACATACAGTAAATCACCCGCTGCTTTACAATTGAATCTGCAGATGAGGGCAAAACATGATATTGCCCTGCAAGTGGTAAAACACCCTGTGGTCGATTTGCCCACCACATCAAAGCCTCAGTGATAATTCATCTGCCTCTGTGCAGTGATACTGAGTGGACGATGGTATTGCACGACGAGTCATATTGGTTGCAGCAAGGGAATTTCCAAAGGGCAGCGTGTCCATGAGAACCTGCGGCAGTGTCATACAGTATCTAAGTGCAGGGTGGATGGGTGAGGGAGGCTAGGGGGTCAAGTTACCAAGCCTGGACTCGAGTCTCAGTTTGGAAACAGACTAAGAGGACTGACACAGAGAGAGAGAGAGAGAGAGAGAGAGAGAGAGTCAAATGTCAGCCATGTAAAGTAATTTCACAGTAAAACTCACAAAGATGTTATTATTTTTCAGTTTGGCTTAAAAAATACCACAGATCTTATCACATGCTCAGACAGGATGTTTTAAACTGGCATCTGTAGTTTGATGATGTGCTTGTATGTGGTGGTCAGCACAGTCAAACTCAAAAGTTACTTACAGGTTATTAATAAAAAATGCTTATGTTACAGTAAGGATACATTTTATATGACATTTTGCTGCTTTTCCCTGTAATATAAATCAAATAGTTGGTACAGTTTGTGTCATCTTGAACTATGGGAAAGTGTTGGCCAAATTTCCAATTAGTTTATGACATTTAATAGATGACAATAAACATTTCTGCCTCCCAAATACCAAGTAATTGGTGTGACAGAAGGACACCCCAGGACGCTCCAGATGCAGCTTTAAAAGACTTGGGTTTTGGCATGTGACTAGGAGTGACAGGTTAATCTGTTTAAGTATGTATGATAGCAGGACGGAGAGCCATAACCTTCTGGTGCTGGTAATCTGCCGTAAGACAACAAGGACGTGGCCGCCAAACAGATTGATCAGCAGGTCTAGGGTGATGAAGCTTAAATGATTTACCATAAATGAAAAGCCACATTAAAATTCCTTAGCTGCAGTGTTTTTTTTCTTTTCATGTTAGAGCTTTGATCTGAACATGATGCCTGCAATCTCTGCGCAATCTTGGACGAGTCAAATTGAAATAGTTTTTTAGTGGCTCGGTCAGTCTACCACTTTGGTCCAGGCTGAATTAAGTATCTCATCATCATTCAGGATCCTCTGGGTACTTTGGTCTATGATTAAATAATTACCTTTTATTATATTTTGTATTTTAGGTTTTTGCTTTTTGAGATAAAGCGGAGGCTAACAATATCGGCCATGTAAGGCCACATGAAAAATCTGATAGTTTGCAGGTAAATAAATGGGATTTGAGCAGGATTCATTCGGATAAATAACAAATCGCATTCCTGTTATTTGCTATTTTTTGAAACACTGAATAGTCAACTAAGATTGACCTCGTAACAATTCGCAGACAAAACAATAGATAATCTTGGATGAAGTATCACAGTTAGGGTCTGGAAGTTGAGTCATGGCAATTGGACTTCTTTCTTGTAACTTCTTGCCATGACTCAACTTCCAGACAACTTCACCTGGATGACTGAGAATCTTCACAGACATATCACAGTTAGGGTTTTGCTATATTTTTAGGACGTTTAAAAGCGACTATGATATGATGAAAAATGATGATATTTTTGATAGTATTTTGCCTTTTCTGCAGCAGAGCACCTTGCTACAAACTCCTTCTCTTTCCAGGTGATTGACAGTTTGAGGGTAGTGGGGCAGAGATCATTAAAAAAGGCATGCATTAAGGCAAACCTCCTGGCACCTTGAGCTTCACCAGCTGTAGGTGGGATTAGGAGGCCTGGCTCAGAGGCTTTATTGATGGTGTTTTAGTCATCAATGAGTAGAGCTTCTTGGTGTATACCAGGCTATGAGAGAGTTTGCGTGTGAACGAACCAAAGCAAATCTCTTCTTGATTAGCCCTTAAAAAAACAGATCAAACGTGCTTGCTGTTTGACCTTAAATGCATTTTCATCCTCCTGGATTGTAACTAATTTTAAAGCTTTTTTACTCAGCAAATCACTAGAAAAATCAAGCACAACTGGGCCGACTTTTGAGCAAAAACTTTTCTTATGCTTCAAATGCAGATAAACAGAGCTTTCCCACAGTTTACAGATACTCTGCGAAGACACACGATATGAGGAGATGGTTGGTGAGAAGTTCATGGGCCATAACTGCCATTCTGTCTTGTTGACTGACAGTGGCTACGGGTGGCTCCTCATTATCACCAAATGCCTGCTGAAGTGTCCCTGAATCTAATGTGATGCCAGCAGAGAAAAGAAGAAATCAATAAAATGTCATGTAACATTTTTGGGTCAGGCTGTAATGTAGCTTGGATCACGTTAATCCGAATTCATGAGCTGTCTTTCCCTGAGTTGATGAGACGTTGAGGTGAGCTGTGAGCAGAGTAATAAATTGCATCATGCTTTTAACACTTTGTATATTTAAGATTATTTAGACCTAATGTTATTTTATGTTTCTACGTTGCTGAACTTTATAACTAATTTGTAAAAGAGAAATAGCTGATGCAGAAAAGGATCGAAAAAAAGAGTTTTGCTGCAAGTGTAACTGGTCAACGCAAAAAACGACCCGTTACACTATCACCTACTGTTAGTTGAATATCGTATAAACAACATGTGAATTGTGCCACACATTTTGTCAAGCATATCTGTCCTTGGTATTGGGACCCCCCTCCAAATCAATGAATCCAGTGCACAAAGCAAGGTCCATAAGGACATAGATAGGCGAGTTTGGAGTGGAGGACTGCGAGCCATGACCATCTTGTCCAACATCAGTGCCTGACCTCATAAATGCTCCCCTCAAGGAATGGTTAAATATGCCCATAAATACACTTTTAAACCTTGTAGCCAGCCTTCCCAGAAGAGTTGAAGCTATTAAAGTTCATGGGTGTGTAAAGGCAAGCATCCCAATACTTTTGGCAATATAGTGTATATGATAATAAACAAAGAACATCCTGTAGCTCCACAAAACACCTGGTGAAGAAAAACTTGAAGAAAGTCTTCTGTTATGTTATTATTCCCATTTGAGTAATTTTGCGTCTTACTCTTCTCTTTGTGTCTTTGACACCTTGCTTTAGAAAGGATGACTATTTTGAGCTGATACAGGACCACCTGTGTCCAGCAGGCACAGTTAGATGAAATGCATAACCAAGTTTTTGCTTGCTCAGTTTAATTTACAGTGACAAGTTTTAGAATATCACAAAACTGTGACGTGCTGATTTATCACTTGTCACTGTGGTTTTTTAGTACTGAAGTGGGGTCAACCAGTGCAGGAACAGTGTGGACTGAGGGACACATGGCGCTTGGCTGCAGGAACAGTGACTTGTTTCAGTTGTAGAGATCCTGTTTCTCTCACAGAATACCAGCCACTCAGAGCTCTGGGAAAAGAGTACTATATATATATCAAGAAAGAAACGCCAGTGTTGTCCAACATTAGTCAGTCTCTATCTCTCGCAGCTTGACCTGCAGACTTCGGCTGTCAAGTGAAGTCAAAATAAGTCAGCTGAGATCGGTTTGTACAGCAGTGAAAGATCAGCTTGAAGGTGCTTTCGCAGAAACAGTTCTCATGAGAGCAAGTGAAGACATACAAACATAGAGGCTCATGGACAGATGACTATAAAAAAGGAAAGGTCTGCATTAGGAAGAAAGGCCAGTGGGCTAGTAGTCATTTAGTCACTGTATTTTTAAGTGTACTAAAGGATATGTTTGTGAGAAGTTGTTAAATGAACTTAAAAAATTCAGTGTCATGAAGTTACAGTTTAAAGTATTCCTTGATAAAATACGCTATGAGTAGCTGTTCCATTATCTTTATGTTGCATTTTATTGCTGACACCTTACTTTAGCAAAGCCTTTCCTCTAGGTGCATGACCACAGAAACAGCTTGACTCCAGGTGCATAAATAATTCACATCCATATCTTTAAGCCTGCGCTGGAAGAGCAGCTACAGTATGGTAGTACAGCGCACATATTCGCTGCTCATTGCCGTAGAAGTGTAAAAGTGAGTAATGCTTGTGCTGCATCACTACACCATGAAGCATTAGTGATGGATGACTGTCTGTGCTGCATTAAAAACTCTCAGCAGGGAATGATAGCTGGAGGCTCCAATTTTATGTGTGAAAATGCAACATGGTGAAATTTAAAAGGAGAAAAAACCTTATAAGTCAATGTTTCTCTTTGAACTGGCTTTGAAGTTTACATTTGTCCCTTACATACTCCAAAATCCAATAACCTGCCCAGGCAGACAGCTCGAATTAGTTTTGTCATGTCTGAGAATTTGTTATTGTCAGATAAAATTTCACATTCATATTCTTTATGTCTCTGTTTTCTGTTTTCACACATCACATGCTCCATCACAAGAAAACAAAAAAGGAAGAGAGCCAACAGGAGAATATCAGAAGCCAAGTAAATAAAAATGTGCTTGTGCCTCCTCTCAGTGTTTGTCACACTTTCATGTACTTTCACATGAACAATACACCTTTGAAGGAGCAGTGGGGATCCTACACGAGAAAGTCAGACTATTACTTATCAAACAAGATTTTGGAAACACCTTGACAGTTCTACTATGTCGCAAAAGTTAATTTTATGGCTTTGGGCGTTAATTATAAAGAAGCAACTTGTTGCCAGAAAGCATTTGTCACCATGATCAAATTTTTAATCCTGACTGTCTTTTTCACTTCCTGATGCTATTAATGTTAGTCATAGCACAGATCTGTCAGTGCATCATCACCTTTACTTTATTTAGTGCATATGTTAAATATACGACTAGGGCCCACTCAACTCAGATTCCTCTGCAAGATGTTTATCTTGCAGAGAGGGTCAGTGTTTTCCATCACGCAGCAGAAATGATCAGGGGCCATGTGCACTATGAAATCCACAGATGCTGTGGCGCATGTTGGACAGATTAGCATGTAACACAGAAGAGCTCTCATAAAAACTCTAAAAAACATGATCATTTATCAAAACATGTAAATTACATATTAATTCTCTAGGCAGTAATCTGCTCAACAGCACCTCTGAAGTTCAATTATCAACACCTTGTTATTTACTGGGGGTTATGTACCAGTTTCTCGACTGGGAGCAGTTATACTCAAGCACAAACCCTCCAGTAAAATCACAACCCTTTTTTTATAATTAATTAAACAAACAAAATCTAAAGTGCTGATTAGTGACCTTTAAAGGTGCTGGTAGGTGGATGTGTTACCTTTCTGAAACTACTAATAAATACTACAAGTTAGCAAAGTTGGCACCAAATGAAAACCCAAATGAAGTTATCCAAGTGTGCTAACAGTAGGAGTATGTTTTCAGTTTACTTTTTATGTAATCAAAGATATACTAAATTAAATTATACCGACAAGCATTCAGAAAGTCTAAGTATGTTTGGCCAATACTTATACTTGTATCTATTGATTGGAATATAATTAAGAAATTCTTCCCTCAAACATAATAAGTACATTTGTAAACATAATATATATTAGTTTATATTTTGAGGTAGAATAGCTCAGACTAAATAGTACATGGGTGGAACTCAACCTGATCTTTCATGCACACAGTGTTCTTAACACAGTATCTGGCTTAGTATACAACTAATAAACTAAACAGTTTACCTACATATACCACCACTTTTAGTATTTCAGTGAATTAAAACCAGGATGTAAGCTGGTTGTGTCCTCAGTTTACTACTCTAGTACACTGACATTAGTATACAGCACCTACATAAAGTAAACTTCTGACATACTTGAACTATGGTTAAGTTTACTTACTGTAACTTTAGGAATATTTTTATGTAATGATGATGTCCATAGCTTAGCTTCCTGTGTAACCACACATTATGTACGTGGAATCTTTACAGACCTCAACGTGAAAACACTCACATCTTGCTGCTATTTCTGCATTGTATTCCCACCAGGGACTCAGCTTTGGTTGGTTGTGACATTCCTGGCATATGTAACATGATTGGATAAAGTAACACATGTGGCTGCCTGAGAAAAAATAAAACTTACCAAGAAGCCCTGCTGTTAATGCTCCTCTTTGAGGTTAAGACTCTATTGTTGCCCCTCTCTGTGTTTGCCGTTGCTATAGGAATGGACCCAGCCGAGATGAGAGGGCTTATGATAGATCTGTGACTTTGCGTGGCTTTTGCATTCACTAAATGACGGGGTCAATTATCGGGCTATTTTCTGATGACCCACTAACATTTTCCCTGCTGCCTCTTACTTAAGAGAAGCGAGGCACGTTGAAAGCACCAGAAACACAGGAGGAAAGAACATGAGCTTTACAGTGGTGAGAAATGTCAGTGTCGCCCCCTGTGTGACAGTTCATTTAATCATTTTAGCCGGGACTAGTCCAGTGATGGACAGATTTTTCTTAAATGACAGTGATTTGTACACAGTGGCATTGTGTTTGACAGGAGTGCTGCAGTGTCAGAGTGGGACAAGGCCCAGGGCTCAACAGCACATAGTGTCGGTGAGGGTGAAGGAGGGTACTGTACACTCGTCTGCCAAGATGACTCATAATCAGAGCAGACGGCCACAGCCACAATAGTGCTTTAGTGTTTGGTGTCCACGCTGTCAAGGATGAATTACAGCTTTGGGCCAGTCATCCTGACAGAGTAGCAATTCTAAAGCAACCTACAGCTCTACATTTCTATCTGAATCAGAGGTGTTTAAAAAGCTTTATGCACAATACAGCATAGTACAACTCTACTGCAAAAACCTATACACAATGGATGACTTCTGAAGGAGCTAACTTGAGGGAAATGTAACTTTTAACACTGCAGTGATGACTCATACCATAACTCAGTACAAGACAATGACACCGATACAGAATCACAGCACTGCTTGTTCAACTGAAGTACACAGAGTTTTTGAAAAAGAAAATATAGATCACTGAGAAATGCTGGTTTGCTGCTTGAAAGTAGCACAGTCACTGAATATTAAGAGAGCTGGAGAAGGAATCAGAGGACTGCATTATTATCCTCTATTTGCACATGCTGGGAAAAACGTGCACCAGCATTAGTGGAATCGACTATCTCTCGAACTATAGTGCCATGCACTAGGCCAATGCGTTGTACACACCAGTCTTATAGCTAGTCATGTTTAAGGATTTGATATTGTATCCTTCTCTACTGAGTTCAGTTTTGGTTGGATTAGTTGTTTGTCTCCAAATGTGTTTGATCAAAAGTGTTTCTCAGCATTACAACAGCTAAAATAAGAGTGAATACTGGACTTTCATTCACCAGGTGGCCAGAAACATGACTCCAGATGAATGCTAATGTTGCACCCTCACTGTTGTATGTGTAAATAAGCACTCAGGTTGAAAGTTAGGTGGCTCTATGTTCTACAAAATGACTTTAAAATGCTCCTTCCAGATGCCAGTTTGTCTTTAAAATTAATTGAGAGTAAAAGCAGAATCACATGTAATATGACATGATGAGCTTGTCATGTGTCTTTATTATTCCTTTTATGATTCTTCAGTTGCCACACTGTGTGCTGAGCTAATGAAGCAGGAAATTGGAACTGTAATAATAATGGTAATAATAATAGGGATGAAAAATCACAGACAATTGAGTTGAATTGTATTGAATGAATTGAATGAATTAAAATCACTGGCCAGTGCAGGTAATATTCAAATTACCCCACCCACTCATTCAAATGCTGCTAAATAATGAGATCTTGATAAGAGATGTCTCATAATAATAAGGACAAAACCAATCCATAAGGACATTTGGATGCACAGACTTCAATAAATGCTCAGTAAACAAATCACATCCACCTGTTTGTTTGGAAATCAGATACAACCCACCAATTGATTTGCTGATTTGCATTATCCTGAAGACAAAGGTCCTCAGCATGCTGTCATAAAGTCAATGCTCTAATTACAGTGCAGACATTTGACTTGTAAATAGCTCAAGGTGTGACTTATTGGACAGATGTTGAGGAGGTTGCTGGGCAACAGGGCAGCAGGGACAAACAGGTGGATGGAAGCGATTCATACACTGAATTATCATTTTTAATATTTTTGGTTAAATAGACAGCTGTTCCCCTGATGAAGATGTGATGTTAAAGAATGAATAGCTGTGTCCCAAACCTGTGCTACGTACTAATTCTAATGTTTTAAGTATGTAGTAAATCACCAGTAAAGTGTCATAATTAAGCATAATTAAATTATTTGCTGGTTTCATTTTAAAGTTTGCATCATTTACTGTTGCTAAATTATGTTGATTCCATGTATACAAACTACAAAACTGTAAACTACACATAATTTGTATGTACAGTACGGTACAGTGGTTTGTCTTGTTGTGTTGACGACAATCTGTCCTGCTGGCAGGTGCACGTCATGCAGCTTTAAGAGTAAAGCTAATGGTGTCAACAAACTAACCCTTAACCCTTAACATACAGCTGCACCACTGACCTACAACCACTGATCCAGTGACTGACACATTTTAACAAGTGGCAGCGGCACACATCACATTACTTCTTTACCCAGAAATCGCATTAAACTCTTTATTTCCTCAGATGTACTGCATATGTGTTAGTGGCTGCAGAGGGTGAAGAGACTCAGTCATCCACGCCAACTCACTTACTGATGTTAAAGTGACAGCTTTGTATTTCCCCCTTATGTTCATTAAAACTTCAAAAGTCCATTACAAGTGCACTACACTTTGTGATTTAGTCTGAAGGTACGATAAATACACAAAAATACATAACAGTTCCTCAGAAGGATGTAGTCCAACATCATAAACTCTTGCTTTCTATTTGCTTCTACTGTACAGGGGATTGAATGACTTCTAATTTTAGCCTGGGGTTTGTTGGCTGCTGCACAGTTTGCAGGCAAAAAGGAGGAGAAGGAGGCGATGTAACAGTCATTAGTTGGCGAGATAATGAGAAATGTTGTGATATTTCTGCATCATTTGTGACTTGATATTACAAGTTTCAATAGACTAGAAGGGATTTTTCATTCATGCCTTTATGAGATATCAGCTAACTTGTCATTATGGGTTATTGCAAAAATAGACATCTTTTATTTTCATGTAATCTATTACGTGAGGCTCAGTACAGCTGTGCTTTGAATTAAATGCTTTCATTGGCACATTTCAAATGATGAACTGACATGAAATATTATTAACGTTACAGTACCTGATAATTAATGATGTACAGTATATTCTACGGTATATGCAGGTGGTGTTGTTTGGATGTTTAGTGTGACAATAATCAGATTATACTCTTGAAATCACGTTATCTAGAGAATTACAGCCTTTGAACAAATATATGAATCAATGATAATTGACAGTTGAAATGCAGCCTGTTCGACAGAGTTAATCTTTCAGTGAGTGGCAGTATGTGTGTACCCTGAAGGCAAAGTGACAGCATGTGGACCAACTAATGGATGGTGTGACCCTGTGATCACCTAATGTCAATCCTCTGTCACTACACAGATGGATGGACCAAACGGGAATGCACTGGTGAATGAATGAGCGCATGCTGATGCCTGCTTTTTTCATCTTTTGAGTAGTTTTTGTCTGCTTTATAGCTTATTTCTTCCTTTTTATCTTTGTTTTTTCATTCCTCATTCATCTCCATGTTCTTTCAGCTTAATGCGCTTTTACTTCACATGCCATTCAGAAATTATGGGTTCCAAAAACTGAATATAAGGTACTGCTAGCATGGCTTCAATGGCACTGTTAAAATCATTGCTGTGAGTGCCTGCTGCTCCTATTGTTCCTAAGTAATTGGTAAATAGTCTGAACTTAAATAGTGCTTTTCTACATTATTTGTACTCAAAGCACTTTTACACTGCTTCTCATTCACCTAATTGCGCACACAAGCAGAAACTAAGAAAAAAACTAAGTGTATAAAAATACTATATAAACTGTGGTGAGGTGGAGCAGCATCATTCAGAGAAAATAAACAGCAAAAGACCACACCTCACAAAAATAAAAAAGTACTGCCATCTGCTGGCTAAACAGAGCTAGAGGTCCCAGTGAAGACCCCTTTAACGTCTGAATAACACAAAACTAAGGCAAAGTTATTATAAATACCTGAAATTAGGATGGACACTGTGGAAAACAAGACTATACACCTGGTATGAACATCAGATTTAAGTAATCTACTTAATATTTCAGCAGAAAAGTACCTACAACTGGCATAAAAACACCTCAAAATCTAGTATGTCTAAGTTTTCTGAAGCTTGTAATAGTTTTGAAAGTGTTATTTATAGCCTATCGAGTTGTAATGATTAGTAATGTATTTTTATTAATCGTACAGTAGGTCTAACAGAGGCTAGCAGGATAATTTACTGTATATTATTTACAGTATATATATTGAAAAAAAGCCATAGTGTTTTGGTTTAGATGGCACTATTTGTTGAAAAAGCAAACTTTCTGTGCCTCACATCACTGTTACTCACTTATAATGAGTAAAGCAGAGAGGATCATGGTGTCAGGGTGTTGGGGCACCTACATTAGGTGACGTGTCTTCTTCCTTGGTGGCCGTGGTTGTGACATTTCAGCTATTCACACCTTCCTACCATTGGATCTGTGTGGAGCTGCTCTGTCATGCTGGGCGCACAGGACACTCAGAGGGGGCAAAACGGAAGCAAGGAAAGAGATCTGGGTGTTAGTAAAATGTTGCCTAATCAGTGGAAATTCAGAAACACACACTTTCTATCACTGAATACCAAACCAGTGGCAGGTGCCAACAATACAACTTCACAAGGAACAAATTTAGCAGCTCTGGCAGGGTTGGTTCAGTGGTAATGTAAACAGGATGCGCATTTGTTTCCTGTGTTGCTTCATTTAATCGGTTTTAGTAATTGTGGAGCTTTTCCTGTAACTAGTGTAGGAGGTAGAATTTATTTATTTATTTTCTGTGCTTCGTGTCCTCTGTCTGCCAAGTCACAGGTTTAAGTAAAAAAGGACATTTACACTTCATACATTCCCTAAAATGTGTACAATGCAATACCTTAGTGGTGGCAATAAAGAAGAATCAGATGCTATTTTAACAGTAAAAGCTTTCTATGTTACTGCACACAGAAAAATGGTTTGCATACAAGCAAATGAATTCTGTGAACTCAGATGATCTCCATTAATCTGAAAACATGGGGTCTGAATAGATTTTAATGATAACACATGAAACGTCTGCAGAGCGCGCAGCTGAGATCTGCTCTGTTTCTTCAGTAGACATAAGACAGAATAGTTGTTTAAGATTAAATGTTGGTTTCTCCCTGGGCAAATACTATATTACTAAATACGAAATTAGTCCAGACAGACAGTAGACACCTCTGAGATGTTTGAGAAATGAAAAATAACAAGTAAATAGTATTTTCGTAACAGATTAACGTTTTGATCTTTCCACTAAGGGTTAAGTAGACAATAGCTTCACTATGTTCACCCGTGTGTTGTCGCTATATTGATTAGTACAAAGTCATTCACTTTTGGTTTGTTCAGTGTGACATCCAGTGGGGTGATATTATAACGCCCAGGAAGCTCCTGGCCAACTCAAACCTCGTCAGCCCCCTGGCTTCTCTTTCTCATAATCACCTGCTCTAAAACAGACAAGGTTACAGTCTGATGACACTGAGCATGGAGCACCTGCCAACACATGAAAGCCGATACAGGATATTAAATATATTGGGCGTGCTTAGAACTTGTATTGACGCTGCTGACATGAGAGTCCGCTGGGCTAAACATAGAGCTTTTGCGGCTGTAAAGGGGAACAGTAAGAGAAAGAGGTTTATTTCATGTGTGTCATGTTCTGTTGCACTGATGTTTGAGTCAAAACAGCACGACTGGCCCCATTAAAAAGTCATTTAGTCTCAGTTCTGGTTGAGAGGTCGCTGAACTTCGGCACTGCTGTCTGTTTTTATTTTCTGCAGTTTGACCTTGTTAAATGTGAATTATTTGGCATGAGCTTGCACAAGGAATCTCTGATTTGAAACAAAGACCTACACAATTAAAGATATTACACACACACACACACACTGTAAAACTGTCCTTATGCTTGGAGCCAAGCATGAGATCATTAGAAAGACACAATCTCATAGCAACACTGTTGCACAAAAGCATACAAACAATCAGCCAGTATGTGTGCATTGACACATTCAGAACAGTAAGACTAAGCGCACAGATGCTTTTCATGGTTAAATATCAGACCTGGCTCCTACCAGACTGAAAACTCATTTAAATGTAAACTTGGCAGAGGAAGCATGACTCCCCAATCCATGCACCGCCTTCCTTTTTCCCCAGACGGATCACCTATGTTGTCCTTGCGGATGACAAACAGCTTTACGTCATGATACTTAGATGAGCTAAGACATCAGAAACAGATTCATTGGTTTGTTTTGGCTCAGAGTCTGTCAGTCTCTTTTCCCAAAGTTAACCTGCCAATTATAATCTCAATTCACATACATTCTTTATTAAATGTTCAGCCTATAAAATGTCACAAAATAGTCCCAGAGTCCAAGGCTGCATCTTCAGATTGCTTGTTTTGTCTGAGCAACTGTTGAAAAACCAAAGAATTGATCATAAATTTTCTGTCAGCTATAATAATCAACTAATCATTTCAGCTGGATGAACATTTAATAGGCGTCCTACTTACAAAGTGTAGAGAACTTTTAGTAGCAGAAAAACAACATAGGAGGTCGTTATGGTGAAACCGAAAAGTTTCTCTGTGTGCACAAACAAGCATGACTTTAAAGTATCCAGCATGAAACTTCCCACATGTGTGATGTGGAAACTTTGAAATCTTCAGGTCAAACACACTGAGAATGGACTTTTCAGTGAAGTAGGAGATACCCGTCTATAAATCTTTTTTTTTTTGTTTTATCACTGCCACTTCATATGTATTGTAATGTCTATATATATATAGTTATTTTATTAAGACATGGACAGAAAAACCTTGACTGACTGAAAACTTTAACGGCAATATGGCGCCCCCTGGTGAAATTCAGATGCCCTTTTGGGAGCAGTAAATTGTCATTAGTCCTCCAAAAGCTGATGTCAAGCAAGAACTGCATAATAGATACCCCCCATGATATGCACAGCACTGCATCTTAAAACAACTGCTTGCACATACAAAAACATGTTTGCAGGATAAATTAACTAAACTGACATAGTTTGTAGCCTGTCCAAAGATTTCCTAGGATTGCATCATCCAGCAGAGAGAAGGCCTGGATGTAAAGAATGTGCAGCAGCTTTCTTTATCACCAGAGCGCTATTTGTAACAGCTATAAGCCCTGCAGCAGACGTCACTGTCATACATCGTGCAGCTTTAAATAACAGCTGAAACATCTCTGTTTGTCTGCCTGACTGCTGCTGAGCGTTCCTCCTCAGTTTTTGGAGGAATTACAGCCTGTGCCCTGCACTGTGGACGACTTCAGCGCAGAGGAATTCCCAAACCACTTCTCTTGTTGCTTTACAGTCCAGCAGCACTAATGCGTGCAGGGAACATCTCCTATGGTTTTATGGACACCGCATCCAACCTCCAGGCCTTAATGCTGATCGCTACCTGTTGCTGCGGCAACCGGAGCACTGTTTGCAAACATTTCACCTGCTTTTTTTGTTGGCTCAATGATGGAAACCCCTCCAGCACAGCATGCAATTCACTGACAGTCATTCTTTTGGTGCTTTTAACAACGTACAAAAACAATTTAAGTGGAGCAAAACTAGTAGAAACACTAGAGGTATATTTATATTTTACATTGGAAACCTCAAATGGCCTCATACCTTTTTCCAGGGGTCATCTAAAACTGTCCTTGTGCTCTCTAGAGGCACATATTTATTACCACTTAATGGTATTACTGAAGCCATTCACATAAAAAATGTCTAACTGAATATATATTAATATGAAAGCGCCAGCACTTAACAGTGGACTGCAAAATAAAAGAAGAAAATGCACAGTATGATTCATATTTAATAGTCTTATCAAGCTTATTTCAAGATGTTTTCACTCTGCCCTGCCAAATAAATTTGAACCTCCCACTGAGCCAAAAGGAAAATGGGTGACTTGGATCTCAAAGCTTTTTGACCTCCTGCAACTCTGTAAGTTTGTAGTTTAATCATCACTGACATTGAATTCCACTTGCTTTTATTTCTTTCTTTTGCTCTTTCAATGTATACCTTTGCTTACATGTAATTATGATTGTGAATAACGATACGCATGGATGAAAATGAAGATGCAATGATATTATTCACCAGGAATGGGTAAAGAATAATGGATAAATAATTACTTTCATTAATAACCAGTGTAATATACAGACTTGCGTGGCACAGAAACATTTGCTAAGGTCTGAACAAGTACCTAACAGACAAATAGAGCTGCAAAATAAGCCTGGATCAAACTCCTCACTGCCATTGACTTAACAGCACTTTTCAATCACACAGTTTAATACTGTATATGGATGCAACGTGACATTCACCACACCTGATCCAGTCCAAAGGTAACAAAAAATCTAAGCACATAATAAGTCCCTACTTAAACGTACTGTAAATGATGATTTCATGTGTACACTAAGCTCCAGACCGTCTGTAAGATCTTCTGTCTCTGCGAAGGATTTACTGCTGCTCTTACATCTCTCTCACCCCTATTTTCCCTTTTCTTTTCTCTTTTGATCTGCGTTTCTCTTCCCCTCAATCATATTGACAGCAGCATGATGTCAGACTCCAGGAATTTACTCTGTAATTTGTGTGTGCCCGTGCAGCAGAGGGTGTGGGTGTGCACGCGTGCATATGTTCTGTGTGTTTCTGCGTGCATGCCAACTGTCCACACAGGCTGCTGTTTGCATGTGTTTTTTGAAGTTTTTGAAGCACACCTGCTTCCTCACCTTTCACCCTCTTCACTTCCCTCTGCTTTGCTTCTAGCTCACATGAAAAGTGAAGTCATTCCTAAAAAGCCACCTTTTCCCAGCTTTCTGAGACAGAAAGCGTTCCTTGTGAAAAATATCCTGATGTGCTGGTGAAGGTGTACTCAAACATACACATTAACAATGTTTTGGTAATATCTGGGAAAGGTTTTTTATATGTATGTGGAGAGGGTGTGGTGGTGGTTTAGATTGAGAGTCCAAGCAGTCATAGAAAAAGATCCAAAGTCATAAACCTCCAAAATAATAAGCCTAATAATCCTTATAAGTGTTCAAATATGTGATAAAATTACTGGATTGCCATTATAGTCATAGGCTTTATGAGGGTTTATGAATTAGTGACTGGCTGGCTGGCTTGGTGAGTTCATTCCGTAAAAACTGTTTGAATGAATGAGTCTTTTGACCTGGTAGCTAACTGGAGAAACCTTGGTGGTCCTGGCTAGACAGGCGCAGACTGCCAACTGTTTCCAGTAACAACTTTGCTTTTGGCTCCGGACATTGTCCTCATTGCTTATTAGACAACAACATATTGGAAGGGCCTCAGGAAATAAAGGAAAAAAAAGAAACAGAATTTATGAATGAATAAGTAAGTCGTGTTTATTAACATTGCTAATTTTGGCCCATGTGTGGCCCTTAATGTTGGTTTGTCTCACATTGCTCCAGGCTGAAATACGTCAACAAGTACTGCATGGAATGTCATGAAATTAAACAAATTTGTCTAATATTTTTGTTCATCAGTATAATGTATTCCCTGCATGCATTATGCAAAACTGACATGCATACCACCCACTCTGATTAATTTGCAAATATTTCTTCAAACTTGCTTGTCTTGTCTTGCTGCATTTTCAAATACAAAACCATGTTTTAAAAATCTACAATACATATAATCTTAAGGGCAGCATGGTGGGGTAGTGGTTAGCACTGTCGCCTCACAGCTCGAAGGACCCGGGTTCGATCCCCGTCGGCCGGGTTCCTTTCTGTGTGGAGTTAGCATGTTCTGCGTGGGTTCTCTCCGGGTACTCCGGCTTCCTCCCACCATCCAAAGACATGCATGTTAGGTTAATTGGTGACTCTAATATTGTCCGTAGGTGTGAGTGTGCATGGTTGTTTGTCTCTGTGTTTTGGCCCTGCGATGGATTGGCGACCTGTCCAGGGTGTACCCCGCCTCTCGACCCTTACGAGGACAAGCGGTTAAGAAAATGGATGGATAAGATTAATTGACCTTGTTTGCAATTCCAGGTTTATGGGAAAATTATTTTTTGGGCCAATTGTGCTAATTAGCAATTGTTAACATGTGCACGCTCACGCTCTCTTATCTGCTTAGACTGGTTGAATATTGTTGCATGTCCACTTTATGCAACCTTGATCCTCTAGAAAAGCCACCACGTGCACACGTTATACATCTATATATAAATGTATGTGTACATCATATGAAAAGTCATAGAGACCCTTAAATGAAAAGAATTCATTCAATGTATTGAGTGATTTTTTTTTCAGTGTATTGCCTTTATTGCCAAAATCAAACTAAGCAGCCAAGTCTGTTGCATAAGATCTGAGCACCTGTTAAGTATAATATCACCTTCTGGCGTTGATCCCTGTTCACAAAATGAAAAATGACTTTAGTCAAGGTTCTCTGACAAAAACGCCTGACACTGGCTGGATTGGATTAGTAAGAGGACAAAGCACGGTTAAGTAATCTCTGGGCATACATGTCACACACTTGTTCATTCATGTGGTTGTTGTCAGTGAGTACTTCAACAGATGGAAATCATGATGTATTATTACTGAAGCTCAGGTACAAACATGATAACTGTAGGTTGGCAATCAGGTAATACTGTGACTTAATCTGAAATACTTATGTGTTTACTTATTGCTTCCAAGTAAAAACATCTCTTTTGCAAAATGTATTCAGAGATCCATACAGTCTTTGGTCACTGGAATTCAGATAATTATGATTTAATCTAATAAAAAATGGTCTGACAGGGTTATGTAAGATCGCAAGCCACAGATGGTGGCTAATTAACTTGTTTTGGCAGTTTTCTCTTCACACCTTCTTCAAGCTGGCAAAACGGGCAACACAACATGGTCATGGAGAAAATATGTGTGCACACAGCGTGCAGAAGCATTTTAAGAGGCAGTGATTTTACCTCCTCGAGTAAAGAAAGAACGAAAGGAAATTTCCAAACTCCACCTTTTTTACACTGTGCTTTTATTTGGTACTGCTGCCTTCCAAAGTCTATTTTCACCCTGTGTTAGACTGTGAGGCTGTAAAACTGATAGCAGGTGAAGGGATTTTGAAGCTAAACACCTAATGATGAAGGAAAATGGAATTAACTCTAGTTTTAACCAACCATCTTAAGTCTGCTGAATACAAATCAACAGTTTGTCTTGTTTTTCTGGAATTTAACCTGTGAAAGATTAATGTTAAAGCTCATCATGTTAGTCTAACAATTTTGGTACTTTGCGAGTGTAATGTGGGCTTTAGAGTCCAATAAATGACCTTCACATCAGTCCATGAACACAAATCAGCACAGCTTTGGACCGAAGTCCATTCCAGTGTTTTTAAATTGACCACTTTCTTCCATGTTTCCAGTGACCTGTAACACAGTTCACAAAAAACAGGATGCTCATGCTAATGTACAACACTGATCTCAAAACTCATTTACTCAACCCCCACCTCGGCAGTAATGTACTGATTCATATATACATCAGATCTAATACTAAGCTCTTTTCACGTCCTCTCAGTGAACCTTTTTATGAACAACGTGATATATTTCTAATCCGTCTTGGAGATTTTGCAGATATGTGATATTTGCACATGTAGGAATCCCAGCGGGGCTGCATTACATGTCTGTGACCCTTGGATCTGTTACACAATCTCATTTTGCTTCAGTGTGTTGAAGCTTTTTATGCAACTGTGTGTCACTGTGAGCATCTGTGAGTTTGGTGCATCAGGGGTTTGTAAATTTCAACAGGCTGTATTTGTACAAGAATGACTAACAGCTAAGTTTCATCAGAGCTGACTGTGTATCCAGCGTTATTTCTCATTAGAAAGGGTCTAATGATGCTGAGGGTAAAGTTACAAACTGTATCGTTTACATACTGTACATGCACATAAGATAAATCTGTACAAACACACACGCTGACACACACATTTTGAGGTATTCCGTCTATCGCCTGTAGTCCAGATCTCTGAGTAGGTTGATGTGGAGTCTGTCTTAAGACTGCAGGGAATTACCTCAGCTCTGAATCATGTGGCACCGTGCCTAGAGTGTGAACAATACAATCACCCAGCCATCTTTCTTACTCATAAACTGTCAGAGGGCCTCACACAGAGGCCGGTCACACACTGCCGGAGTCGCAAACAAATTAATTCAAAGCTCCAATTAGGCCACGTCAGGCAAATTCAGTTGGAGAGTTGAGATTTTAATTTGGTCTCAGCAGCAATCCTGGACTGATACTAACAAACATTGTTTTACTTGTTCAACTTTGTTTTCTTTGCTTTATTGGAAATACAATAAAATAAAAAGTTGTTGTACTAAAGATGTACTAAAATGTCTATAAAAATACATCATATTTCCAAAACTACGTGTTGTGTGTGGAACCTGAATGTGCATTGAAAAAGTACGAAGACGAAAAGCTGTTCTTTACAAATGTATCATGAATGAAATAAAAAGTGATGTTGCTAAGCTTCTGAGTACCAGAAAAATGATAATGAGTTACCGAAAGGCAATTGGAAGATCAAAGTGAAAATTTCAATTTAGTACTATATATACTATAAGTATGCATTCTCACAATTAAAACTGTACAGAGCAAACCTCTGAGTAAGTGGTTTACTTACTATAAATTATTTTTCTCTTTCACTTCATTTTAAATCTCTTTTTACATCCAAGTAGATCTCAATAGATCAATTACTCTCTAACAATTATATATGTATATATAATATATCTGTGGTCTGCAAACTAAAGTATCACTCATTATCAGAAGTACACTGTTAAAGTTGACATAGTTATTTTGCGTTGCCCAGCTACAAATGACAAAGTAAAATTAAGTGAGTACATTGTTGTGAAATATCGTCTTTAGCTGGAACAAAAACTTTTGAGCTCAGTTAGTTGGAAAGATTTTGATGCGAGTCAAGCTGCACAGATGATGATGTAATGCCTTTGGGCAGATTTTTCTCTCTCACATCAAACGCTCAGAAATGAGCCTCAGCATGTTTTTGTTTTAGTTCAAGTTTGTCTTTTGTATATATTTACTTTAGCTGAGCGTACTGCTGAAAAAGTAATAAATTACTTGGCAAAGGAGCTTACAGTTCCTTTTTTCTCTAAGTCTGAAGCTTACAGGATCTATTTATCGTGGTTCAATTTATCATAGTGAGTCACTGAATGGCCCATTCATAAACCAGATGTCAAAAAGAAGCTGTACACTCTAAACAGACATTGTTAGGTAGCCATGATGCTTTTTGTTCATAGCTCACTAAGTCATGTACACTGATGTTCTACCTTTTTCCAATCGCCCTCTGGGCCCAAACACATCAGACCACCTATCAACATCTGCACAACAGACAAAGTAGGTATACAAGAGGACCAGCAGCACTTATGTGCCTAAATCCTCTAGCAGACTGATTTTGGCCACCTTTTTCTAGACAAAAATTTCACATTGTGGGAAAATTTATCAGCCGTGAATGATGATCGGAAGCGGGTAATTTGTTGCGACAGGACTGAAGGTCTAGAGCCCAAAAAGTTCTGGCAATGTCAGAGGCTTTGTGGTGTAATCACGCTTTGTGGCTGGTGGTAGGACAAGGTACTGATGAATCTGTTCCACTGAGTGACTAATAATAACATGGCAGAGAATGACGACATGCTGTTGCACTTCATAGATGACAAACATGGAACTGAACGTACGTACGGTCTAGTTTATGGCTCACTTACAGTATGATGACAGAACAGGTTATATCTGCACAGTCTGACATGCAGCAAACAAAAATTATGTTTAGACACTCTCCAGGGACACTGAAACGAAACTCCAGACTAAATTTTCTACAGCTTGCATTTCTGTTTCTCACTGTGTTGTCTGGAGAACTTTTGTTATTTGGGGGGATTTATTAGTGTCTGGGATTTGTTTAATGGCATTTTAGGATATGTAGGAAATCAGTGTGTGAAGTAGTCAAGGCAGACTGGTAAGACTGGACAGAAAATGTAAATTAAAACATTTCATCTGTCACAAAGCAACTCCTGGAATGCAACAGACGTCACAGATTAATTACATATGACAGCGTAAAAGCTTCTGAGAATGATTTGTTCTTTCCTTCATAAAAGTCAAAGTCAAGGTCATGGATTCAAACTTGGCACATTATGTAATCTTTTTTTTTGCTTCTGATTTGACGTAATACAAAGATAAATAATGCAAAAGATACACAAAGATGCTAGAAATGATATTCAGACATTAGAGACACAGCCAATGCAACCGAATATGTGACCATATCTGCATGCAGGATCCTATAAAAACATCATTCTCCTTCCATTATCAGTTCATTCAACAGGCAGAGGAACATGCGATCCCGAAGCAACAGTCTGGAAGACATGACCAAGACCAAGCCTGTGCAGCAGCAGCAGCAGGAAGCCACACCCAAGCGATCTGCAGAGCAAGAAGAGCCCTCAGGAAGGGCTGAGCACCGCCGTCGACACCGTGAGCCGCCGGACGACACCGGTACCGTTCAGAAGAATCACAACACGCCCAAGAACAGTACCTGTGCCAGCGGGAGTGGCAATGCCACTGGTGCTGCAAAGGGCGGTCGGAGGGAGAAAGGCAGGGACCTTTCTCGCGATGACCTTGTCTTTCTGCTAAGCTTGTTGGAGGGAGAGCTACAGGTAATCTAAAGTGTTGATGTGAACGAACAAACTACATGTTATCGCTGGGAACATGTATTCATTACGGCAGCAGACAGGCCTGGAGACCTGGCACTGACCCCAGTTGGACATTTAGTCAGACATGGTTGATTAGTGGGCAGTCAAGATGGACTAAAAGCCAGTGTTAATAGACAGCTAACAGCTGAGGCTACTTCCTGTCATTCCAGCACTGGATCCAGGAATCCTTTGGCAGTGTGGTTTTGTTGTTGTAACAAAGCAATGTCTGCCTTATTGCTGAGGTTAAAGGAGCTAGACAGAAGAAAGCAAAGACAAATGCAAACAGACCAGAAAATAAGTATAATTTCCATAGCACACATAGTCCTTAGTAAGATACCAACCTACAAAAACATCACAAAATATATTTAGAAGATCCCTCCTGCAAACTTTAGCAGACATTCCCAACATCTCCTCTTAGTTTCCTTTGTACAGATGTCTGATGAAGGGAATTTTGCTTAGTGTCAAAAATCAACAATTTACATTTGTAGCTAACCTAATTCACCTTCCTCTCCAACTGCAGGCCAGGGATGAGGTGATAACAGTGCTGAAGGCAGAGAAAATTGACTTGGCCCTGCTGGAGGCCAAATATGGCTTTGTCACACCACAGAAAGTCCTTCAGGCCCTGCAGAGAGATGCCATACAGGGCAAGGCTGACATCTTCCAGGAGGACATTTATGAGAGGCCCATGGTAGAGGTAACAAAAAAAAACTCTATATGGTTTCTGTGGCTGTGATAGACCAACACGATAGTCTAGACATGACATATGTTTTCTATGTGCTCTCTCCACAGCTTGATAAGTTAGTAGAGAAGCAGAAGGAGACGCACCGACGGATGCTGGAGCAGCTGTTGATGGTGGAGCAGTCGCACAAACAGGCCCTGTACAAGCTGGAGGACGAGAAGAGGAATCACGGGGAGTTCATGAAGAAGAGTGATGAGTTCACCAACCTGCTGGAGCAGGAGCGTGAGAGGTCAGTGTGCTAATGCAAGATTTCAGGTAGTCACTAAGGTCACTGGGTACATGTGAACATAACCTCGCCAATCGCTATTCCAAATACACATATTGCCTATTTTTGCATCCAGCCCTAGTGCCTTCTGTTACTTAGGGTCGGAAATCTAAGCATCTAATTTCTGTTTTCCAAAGCCTTTTATTCCTTCTTGTATTGAACTTCACATCACACAGTCACACTGTGTGTTTAACAAGATGCCAAAGCCAAGGATGTAGACCATGAGCGTGTATTTTTCAGTTTTCGTTTGCCAGTAGCCTTCAGTGTTACTACTAACAGTACTAAGTGTTAGTACTAACCAATATACACATACTATACTATAGACACTATTATGTGAGGTGAGGTAAAAGAAAGGTAACAGAACACCAACCTCAATGACATTCACTGCAGGTTTAGTTAGGTTCCACACACACCACATATTTTAAAATCTATGCATGAATTGACTCTCTAAGTGCAGTAGCAAACTGAAGCCAACATTACTGATGCAGCTTTCATATTTTAGCAATATCTGTCATCTCTAATTACCTCACTGTCCCTTTGGTACAAGTGTCCTTACGAGCCAATGTCAGCATGATCTTCAGAGTCAATGGGCCTTTTGAATCGTTTCAGCAGACACGGTCAAAGTAGGGCCCACAATTTTCTGTCTTTTTCTTAGACCTTTGGATGGAAGGATGATCATTGAATGATGTTGAGACTTGGGTGCCTTGCTCGAAAGCAGTTAATCAGCTATAAGAACATGGTGACAAACTCCAGTTACTCAGCGCTGCCAAAGTATCTTAATAATCTTATATAATGTTATTCAGTCAAAGTGTTCATCAAGATTACAGGAAAAACTTCACCCTAAAGAATTCCTCTGTTGTTTTTCCGGTTATCCTGGTTAGTACTTAACTTTTATTATCACCTTTTTTTTTAACTCTGCGCAAGCTTTGAGCAAAGCAAAGGTTTTTTCTGAAGATGATCCAGCAACTGAGAGTGGGAGGCAAGACAGATAATTTAGGCTTGAGTTTAAATACACAAATAAGCTTTACATTTATAGCTGTGCTTTATGGTAGCACTGCGGATATTTGTGAACCTGAGTGAAAAACCACATCCCTGGAAGACTTATCATATGGCTACACTTAGTCTGCACTTCAGAGAATTCCAGTGAAGCTCAGAGGCAGCAGCTCAGAACAAGACACACTTAAAGATCAAATTGTTTATGCTGCACTTTAATCACATGCTGTGATGTGGTAATTCTCTACACTTCCTAAGTTTATAAGTTTATATATTGAAATTACTTTAATTTATAGCTTTGCTTCCACTCTTCTTTACCGTCCTGTATGCTCACAGCAGATTTCCTGCCATGACTCTAGGTATTGTTAGACTGTGTACGAATGCTCAATCCTCACCATGACGTAACACTTTCAGAGTCAAATGTCTCAATAACTACTGGACAGATTGCCATGAGGTGTAGTACAAGTCTCAACCTTGTAATCCTCAGGTTAAAGTTTTAATTCAAGTATGAATGTATAGTATTAATGAATGAATGAATTTTAAATAGTACATGAAAATTCAATCAGCTTCAGCTGCACTTTATTTAGTGCAAATTGGCTACTATTAGCAGCTGTTGACTCTTTGTCTTCTTGAACTATAATAGGACTACTGGAAATATTTCAGTTTATCAAGTGCTATGATGTATGAAAGTACATGGAGCATTTAGAAGCTCTGTTAACAGACACGACAGAGCATGTCTCTCTTTATGCAGCAATAAACATTACAGCTTCATCTGTAATTTCATCTTTGCCGTGTTAGGAGGATTAAACTGCACAAGTTTGAGTTGGACCAGAGGAAGGTGTGACGACGGTCTGTGCTTTGTCCCTGAGCATGTCAGGAAGGACAGCCTACCATGAAAAATAGGCCCCTGTCCAGAGTTGGGCTAATTACAACGTGAGAAAAGGCTAAAGATTTATATGACTAAGAGGACCCAAAAATGAACAAAAAAAACTGACCTAATGGCTCAGAGAAGCATCTGTCACACTGTGTGTTCAACAGGGTACAGGAACCATGGAAACAGACAATGCTGGTGTATTTTTCAGTCTTGGGTTCGCCAGTAGTCTTCAGTGTTATAGTGTGTATACACTGTACAGTACTGCAAGAAAAACTCTGTGAGGAGGTGTCCAACATCTGCCGTTGCCATTTGTCTTTGGTGGTTGGACACAGCATTATTTATGTAGCTGAGGACTCTATTAAGGTCATATATGTGAGTGTATGTGACATTATTAGTCAAATGTGTGAGTGCTCAGAGGTGTCCTCTTACCCCGGTCCCTCCCAGAGTTGTTTGTCCAGACAATCCTCACATGAAACATCATATTTTTCAGTGCAGCCACATGCATAATTATGAGTTATATTATACAGTAATGCTGTAAGTGTAAGCACATGAGGGAGTGTAAATGCAGGGGTTCGGCTCCTTTTTGTAGGGGCCAACCAGCTTTTGTATCCTGAACTGTAGCTATTACACATGGTTGTGAAGGTCATGTAACATGGGCACTATCATTTCTGTTGGCCATGATAACTTACTAATCACAGAGTCAGCCAGGCCAAGTCAGACAAACAAACAGACAGGGTTTGAACAAATTCTCAGGCTAGTCACAAGAGAAAATGAAGGTCAGCTGTAAAATTATTATCCAAACCATATCCTGTCTTGCAAAAATGTTGATTATAGTTTAAATACCAACTCGCTGATTAATCTTTAACCTAACATATTTACCTCACTGCACTGTCTTCCTGTACGATTACACATTAATTCAGACATTCCTATGTTTCTGATTAAACAAACACAATAAACTATGTCAATTAATGAGCTTTAGAGGCCCGGGAAGGAGCATTTTCTTACCTTTAGGCAGAGCCAAGCTAGCCATTTCCCACTGGTTCCTGCCTTTATGCTAAGCTAACTGGCTCCTGGCTGTGGTTCATATTTTCCACACAGACATCAGAGTAGTGTCAAACTGCTTAATTAACTCTCTCTATACATAGTTTTTAAAAAATTGTATTTTAATACATTTTAGCAATGTCCCTGTGTTCCCAGATTGCAATAATTACCTTGGTGAGTACAATGTTATGATAACTGATGTAACTGATGGCTAACAAGGCAAAATTGGACCCAAGTTGAAACAAACCAGAAGTATCCAGCGATTAATAAAATTCAGAATGTACAGTTAAATTCTCCTGTGCTCATCACGACAATGTTTTAACAAGATGTAGAGAAGATATTTTTGTCAGCTGCCCCTTTAAAGATGTAGAGGTAGACATGTCATCAAGGCTGCCTCAAGCATGAAGAAACGGAGAATCCCCAAGGATCTTGAATAAACGACATTCACCCAAGCACAAAACCCAGAGTTTGCTCAGCAGCTTCTGTTCTGCTCTGCACCATTTCTAAAATGTTATTACAGAGGGTTATTACCCCCCCCCAAAGTGTAGCTTTCTGAAAGAAAACCCTACTTATCACTTGTTTGAGGAGAGCTGAAATAGTTCTCAGTGTTATGAGAGCAGCTGCCATGTTTACATGTCGACATGCACAGTATGGTTGCACCAAGTCGCACTGGGCTTTAATTTCACTCTTGTTAATTCATTGTTGTGTGATGCATTTTAGCTGGATGTAATCATTTCCTTTTCCTAGGCCCTGGAAAGCAGCAAGTTGTGATTACATCCTTTGCTAATGTGCAGCAGAGTTTGTATAAAACCTTTTACCTTCTTCTTTCTTCCTCTAAATGCATGAAATGCTCATTCGCTAAACATTTAAAAACCCCTCATTTCCTGCTGCCTTTTTTTTTTATTTGGCCTTTTCATAGCAGGAAGCCTCTGACTGGTGACTGACCTCCTCCCTGGAAGCCCTAAAAAGCATGTAAATCCGGGCAGGGGGTTGGAGATGAACCCGGTTCCCCTCTGATTAATTGTCGATAGAGCAGCCGTCCATGAGTGATTACCTCATTGCGCGCTGGGTACTGCAGGAGCAGCAGGGGTGTGAGAGCGAGAGCGGCATCCTAACCATCAACAGATGTTACTTTAAACATGACTTCAGCTCACAGATATACGAACACACTGCGTACAGCTCACACACCACGGCAGACCTTTTGTTTGCCTTTTTTTCAAAGGTCGAATTTGTCCTCTGGTTTGATGCATAGCGTAAAATCCTGGTTCATGTTAGGAACATACTAACTGACATTAGTGTGAAGAGTTCAGCTAATGCTGTCATGTGAAGCACTGAACCCAGTATAGAAATGCGAGCCAGGAGTCAAATCTCCAAGTCATCCCGCTATTGTTACCATTTAAAGCTGCACCAGGCAACTTCACATGCTGATATCTCCACATGACAGCATGAAACATGACCTCCGAATACCTGATACTTTTATGATGTAATGTCAGCAAAATGCACACAGCACCCTCTTGTTTACCAAGTCAGCTGGTCTGGGAGAATTTTATACCAAAGGGAGAAGAGGGGAAAAAGGTCTTGTGTAACTGAATGCAGTGAGTGATCAAGAGTACATACTCAGTGGAAAGTTTTTTTTGGGTAGTTACGTGTTACAAATACTTCCTCAATATCGTAAACAGGAAACCTGCATCATTTAAAGCTACAACGCGCAAGTTGCCCTCTCATGTCGGCATGCGATGTACAGGGTTTGGCCTTTTCGATTCGTTTAAAGGGGGAGTTATGAAGCATATGTCTACTAAAAAAAGTTTCAAAAAAATTACACAGAGATTTTGAAATTTTATGCACTTAGGTTGAATTGCTCAAAACTTAGATCCACACCAGGATAGCTGTTACATTTATTAAAAGAGCACTGACAAGTTTATTTTTAGTCGCAGTATTTCTCAACCAGTACAATCCATGGTCATTAATATAATCCTGTTAAATACATCATTAGTCTAGTTAAAGGCAATAAACCAAAATGGAGTACAACAGCTCCACGTTTGTATTCACTGCTCGAGATTAAACTAGGCTATATTTTGCGAATATGATCTTGGGCTACTTGGCAGCTAGAGCATATGTGCATCATTGAAATCAGATGTCTGTGAGTGTTAGATGTGACTGTATTTCAGCAACATTTCATGGTTCACACTAATAAGAAGCGACTTTCCCATGAAAATCTATGAACTGCAATTTTCTGTATTTTATTAGTTACTCATCTTCCACAGTGCATCTAGGGCCTTATGGGGAAGTTCAATAGTTGTGACTTTGCCATAAAAACAAGCTCTGCGATGGGAAAACAGCTCACAGACGATATCAAATAAAGTGTGCGGGCCCAATAAGTGATGATCACTGTTATCGAGCATTTAACACAGGTTTCATTTAATGCACAGTAGCTGCACACATGACACCACATGACCTTTCTCCACATAATACATCTTCATGCCATCTGGTTGACTTAACTGCAGCAGTGGTGACATCACTCATGAGGATCTGATTGAGAACATTCTTCAGCCATGCCCTCATCTTCGCTGAGATGCTTATTATCCGGACCTGCCCTGTTCTTTGAAACACAACGTGACGTTTTTGATGTTTTACAATCTGGGAATTTTCATTATTGATGATCATTGTTCCTGCCTTTACAGGTTTATGCTGGAGGCAGACTGTGAACTTGACAGAAAAAAAATGTTGGACAGTGTTGTGTACAAATGAGAGCATGTTTAAGGAAGCTGTCAAGCAGCTTCTGCTGTATGTTCACATATTCTACTGCACGCATGAGCGAGATCCGTCTTCACCGATATGTTGTTGAGATTTTATCACTCCTCCCGCCAGACTGTTGATAAGGAGACAGAAATCTGCCCTGATTCATCAAGTGTAGCTGACGTGATTGCTGAGCTCTTAGCAAAAGCGGTTATGTGAGTACTCTGAGGAGAAGCACACCTGTATTCCTCCCCAAAATGTCTAAGCTTGGTGCATATTGTACATTCCTGTTCAAAGCCTGGTTCAAGCTTTGATATAATGGATGACAGGATGAGATATGTAATAGCCAAAGTTGTCTGGTCATTTTCAAACTATCATATATTCTGGAAAAAGTGACATCTTGTTTAATAAATGCTGGTATGGGGAAGAACACATCTCTATTATATGTTTTTTGAGGCACTGTGTCAAACATTTCCTTTTACGGGCAGGAAAAAGCTGATCCTGGAGCTGCCTACTGTACGTATATGACGTTACTCAGATATTTGCAGCTGTACACTTCGAAGCGCCACCAGCGTGCCCCCACGTTGAGGTCAGGAATCACACAAATACGACACATTCAGCGACACCCTCTAAATACACACATGACATCCAGTGTCTGTTTAACACTCTTCGAAAACACATTCTACCTTGTCTTCAAATGTGTCAGTACATTGTTGGGGTCATTTCCAGGAAAATCGACAACAAATGAGTTTACCGTAAGAATTATTAGCACTTTGCTTAGTGAGAGTTTGTGTGTTAAGTGTGTTTTTATGCTACTTTTTGCTTCAACTTCACTATATTTAAGAAGGAAAATAAGTTTTTTTCCACTCTTTTGTGTTCATATGTAAGCAAAATATTGAGTTTAATTGTTGTAAGCTAGTGTCTGAAGTAGACATAACAATTATGGATATTTAATTAATACTTTTTAAAAGCACGTTTCCTTCTTTTAATAGTGGTAGTAATGACAGGAAATGCATGGGAAGTGAGAAGGGTATGTTATGCAACAAAGGTCATCCATCCAGGAGTTGAACCATGGGTGTTGCAGTTATGTGGTGTGCACCATAAACATTAGGCCACTAGAGTGCCCCTCTAACCTACTACAGGAGTCTCTTTAAGTCAACTTTAGTTTCTAATGATAATGTGTATTCTTGCAAGGAAATGGGAGCATGAGCTGTTTAAGTGACCTGAGCAAGCTCGCTTTACCCACCTGTCACAAAGTTTAGTCGAGATACAAACATATACACATCTAAGCCGATCAGCATTTGGAACAGCATCATTAATAATGTA
>JAUMHL010000013.1:4766101-4784477 GCA_032362345.1 Sandelia bainsii | reverse complement strand
TCACAAAGTTTAGTCGAGATACAAACATATACACATCTAAGCCGATCAGCATTTGGAACAGCATCATTAATAATGTATTTGATAAAAATAATGAACATTTCAAAATATGAGACTCACAACATTTAATTATCTTTTATCTCAGTCAGAGGCAATTCAGTAAATAAGCAGAACTGGCTCGGGGCACCGTCTGGCTTCACAACCTTTACAACTATTTACGACTTCAGAGATGGAATTATACAACCAATAGTACATAAAACTAACAATAAACATGCATGTTGATAATTTATCAAAGAACAGTGTCATGTAAATAACTTGTTTCTGGCAAATATGTTAGAACATTTTAATTTTAAGGTCACAAGCTGCTTAACTGATACAAATCTGACTGTACCTGACCAAAAAAAAAACAACAAAAAAAAACTGCAAGAATCAAGCAATGAAGTTGTTTTTTATATGCTAGTGTTGTTAGAGCTAATATACCAGTATTAATAATTATTAAAACAGATAACATTTTGTTGCCTTATAAGTACTTTTGAGTAATTTAAATGATCCCATTTTTGATACGAATAGTAATTTTAAACTATTTTGTGCTGCCAAGTGATGCAGTTAATGGTTAATGGTTTAAGTTAGAAGAGCCCCACACCCTGTTGCATTTGTTTTCCTGCTTCACATCACCTTCATTTGTGTATCTAGACTCTCGTCTCTATCACTCCCACACTGTAGGAAAAACTGAGCGCCTACTGACCTAATTCAGGCTGGTCAGCAAACACTCCCTTTTCTGCTTTGGCTAGATAACGAACAGATTGCTCCACAGTCTCCTTGACCCCAGGCTCATTTGTCTAAATCTAAATCTACTGTAATGAGGTTGATTGTATTAAGACAGGGCAATGTAGCCTCATTTTTTTAATCTACAAACTGTAGCACACTGACTCTTTCGGTAGAGTGATTAATTTGGCTAAATAATGTTTTCCTCAGGCTATGATCAATTTTAAGAACGAAGAACGATTCTGATAACAATTTGAAATATGCTGTTGGCCTATATAGGTTTCATGTTACTTTTTGAAGTAAAACAGACCCTGTGTTTTCCTACTGTACATCAAATTCATAGTGCTGCAAGCATTCTTGTTCTTGCTTGGAAAAAATATCAACAGCGGACGTACATTGGTGTGCCCTTGAGTCTAGTATTTCTGTCTGATATAATGGAAAGAACAAGCTGTGAAGTGGCTTGTTTTGTTTTAGCTTGTGCATTGCTCTGTGAACAAAGCAAGCGCTTGTCATGTTTCCCGATTAACAGTCAGTCAGTCCTTGCTTTTGTTAGGATAATTTTTAATAGCATAGAGACAAGGTGCAAAATACTGATCCATCAATAATGTTAGAAGACAGAAGCTATTAATATAAAACTGATATCCTATGTGTGTGAGACTGTCAAAATATTGTTCTACTACATCTGTAAAGGGGGTAGTAATTAGGCCCAGAAACTCGTCATTGCATGGCGTAATGTGATTACATCTCTCTGACAGAATGCAGCCACTAGACCTCACCAACCACAAGGATGCAAGACTCAATGCTTGTACCTTTTTTAAAAGATTTGTAATAAAAAGGAGAAAAATCAACCCTAAAATAGAAAACACATTTTGAATGTTACTGTTGTTACAGTTTAGGTAATGATTTTGAGTATTACAACTCTGGAACTTGGAGCTTCTAGATCTGCACAATGGACACAATCATAAAATACAATTATAGTGGTAATGTTCAACCATTTATGATATTCAGAGTTTTTTTTAAAGGGATAAACATTTGATCGTGAATACCTCAAGGTTTACATATGGAGTTGGACAACGTTAACAGACTGCCTGGCGTCTCTGCAACGTTCGTATTTCCACTAAACTGGGAGGAAACTGGTACAATTAGTGGCATAAACATAAATAACAGCAACTGACATGGTGCTTTCTGATTGCCAGACAGTAACCACGAGTTTGACTAAATTTGAGATGTTGAGCAAAATTTGCCGAACAGCAGTGTTAACAGAGCCATTCCAAAGCTAATTTGTAACCTCCAGCATCTGTCAGGGTTAAACAAAGAGAAGAAACAACTGGCTGGCCGTCTGAATAGAGCTTGACAAATGATTATGGTGACTGGGAATCTGCAGGAGTGATGTATGACCTAATCTTCTATTTGTGAAAGGAAATAGCACCAAGGGGTGGAGGGACGGGGTCAGGGACGAAAAATGCAGCTGATGTAGAGTTAGCATGACATTTCTACACTTGCTGTGAACCGTGCGTGGCCTCTGCAAGGGCTGGAGACAGTGAATGATGGCGAGACTCAAACTGCAACAGGCAACAGAGAAAATCCAAAGAATGACATGTAAACTTGACATTGCAGAGGACACATTTACCTGCCAGAAAGGCCTCATCTCTCTGATTTACCTTTCTTTCACATTTGTTCTGGCAGACACCTTCTTGGCACAACACGGCAAAGGGAAGCAATTTTTCGCTCCTGTCGTGTTAGGCTGGAAGGAAGCGACAGCAAGAAACTTGCACATTGCGTCCTCGTAGGTGGCAGCTGCAGTGTCTGAACAATGAGTCTGTGCCTGAGCTCCGGGCCAAGTCAGTGTAGAGATAGTGATTGAAATATGGAGAAAGGAAAGAGCCTGTCTCGATCTGCCAAGTCAAATGTCTCATTGTGGTGAAGGGGCTATCTGGACGATTGGTGCAAGCCAAGGTGGTGACATTTCTTCCTGTTTATTTTTGTAACAAATACAGAATTACTGCTGTACTTAGTAGGCTATTAACATGATGGAAATGTATATTGAAAGTCGAATTCAGATTGTTTTAAGACACTATACTGTAAGCAGGAACAGTATACAGACATTTAAAGAGTTAATGCATGTGTCAATATTATAACATCTTCTCTTAAGCACCAGCAATTGGTACAATAACAATTAATGCATGTATTAATGCTTGAATGGTTGTTAGATTCTATAGTCATATTTAATGATATACAGAATGATTACACACAAAGAAAACAACAGCAAAAATAAATCAATAACGGCTTCAATAATAATAATTGTCATATTCTTTAATACTCGAATATTATCTTTCTAATTACTTGCAATAATTTAATTTGTGAATTAAATAAATTTCATATTTATATAAACACAACTATAACAGTGTTAAACTGTCAATCATTACTTATTCATCAATAACGAATGCTTCACAGGAAGAGTTATAGCTATGGTGAAATTTGTAAATGTCCTTAAAATGTCCTTATTACTGCTTACAATTACATTATAGTGTGTTATTATTACCAATTATTAATTGGTAATATACTGAAAATAAATACTAAACATGTTGGCTAAGATAAAGCATTACAATGATTCTCTAATCGAGGGGTATTTTGACCAATAATTAATCACCTAAAGGCAAGATGAAGCATGAAAACCTAAATACCACACTACAGCATGCTTGTAATATTACTTTAAACATGAAGCTGACATTTAAAATTTAAATCTTTTAAGTGTAGTAATTGCCAAGACCATGGCAGATGAGTCTACTGAGGATGTTCATGTCAACACGTTTTACAATCTCATATCCTGTTTCCTGGAAGAGGCAGTTTAGTCAGGCCTTATGCAACAAAACTCCACCTGTGGGGCTGTATTTGGCATAAGCAAAGATCACTTTGGTTATCTCTGCTTCTCACCATGATACAGTGTAGAAGTTTTCCTCCCTCTCATGTGGAGAAGTTCACATATTACCATATGTCAGTCATCTCGATAAAGGACAGTTTGCTGTGTAAACTAAGCAGGAAATATCAGTCTAGTGGCAGCATTGTTAAGTGATTTATGCCACTATTGTTACTTTCACTTTCTCATGGCTTCACAGTCCAGGTTAAGAAAACACAAAAAACAATACACAACACAAAATCAAATCATTAATAAAGTGTCGACTTCAAGCAGGATATGTTGGAGAAGTGCAAAAACAAGGTAAACTAACCATATATTTATTGTTTGTTTTTTATTTATTCAGTGATATTTCAGTGAAAAACTATTTGAGAGTTATCTTAGCTACCACAAAGATTGGAAATAAAGCAACAGCCTGTTAACATATTTCCAGTTGGTATGCTAAGCTAAGCTAGCGGTAGCCATATATTGGCCCTAAAGGACAAATACGACAGTGTTATTGAGCTTCTCAGCAAGAAAGCAAATTAACATATTTCCCAATGAGTTTGTGTTGTCAGGCTGAGACCGACAAAGCAATGAGGCTAGAGGGTATGCATTAACGGTGAGTTTTCTAATACTTCTTCGTGACATTATATTCTCTATAATGCCCAGAATTAATTTGGAAATCTGCTTCTTTCTTTTTTTTTTAAGTTGTAGCCATACAGCACATACTGTGCAGTGTAAGATAAATATTTCGTCATACATTAAACAAATTCCATTTCTTGAGTCACAGTGTCTATTGGGACTTCATAGGATTTGTGTCAAATTTGAAATAGCTCTTGTAACTTTGTCAGGGTGTTAGGTAGCGACTGATTTGGAGGTAATAACGGTTAATTAGGGACGTTTATAGGGACCATGGTTCAATTTACTTTTCCTTGACTAAGTTTATCCAACAGAAACACACACACACAAAAAACAAAGCTACTGTTTTTGGTTAGGTGCTACATGTGAATGCAACTCATGCAACTTAATTTTGGCTAATCATACAATTATTTCTATTTATCATCTTAAAGCAATTTTGTATTGACAGTAAGGTTTATCTTAAATATTGGGTTTCTTACATTCTGAAACACTGTATAAGGAAGTAAGAAGTGAACTTATGGTTATTGTGGCTGAAAAAAGAATCTCAAGGCTGTATGCTCGATTAGGACGTGTCGAGACTGTGGTGATCCTGTGTCAAGTTGTGATATGGAAACCAAAATTTAAAGCTTTTGGAACTGATTCTTTGGCAGAGAACAATAGCAAGCTGTCAGAGGGACCACCCTGTCCCAGTGCATCCTGTACTTTGACAAGACTCTCATGAAATCAGGAAATAAGAGCCATGGTTGGGTTTTAAATTCCCTCTCTCCATATCCAACACAAGGTGCTGGAGATGATTGATGAGAACGTTTTCCTGTTAGGTTATGAGACTGGAGAGTAGCTGGCACTGGACTGTTCAAGGGTTGAGATATGAGTGTAAACATTATCTTTTCAGACACACCTTTTCCCTCAATAGTAATTACTGTTTTCATACATATTTAAAGGAAATTAATAAAAATATTATTTATCTGTGAGTAATGTGCTGAGAAATATCTTTTTTATGAAGGAATGTGGAAGCAATGTTCAACAGTTTAATGGTCTACAAGCCCACCAAACCTCTGCAAAAACACTGCAGAAATGTAATCTAACTCTCAATAATAGGCATGACTTAAGAGAAAAACAAATTCTGTCTTTTATGGCACATGACAAGACTGTTGCCAAGCTCATTAATACACCAGTACAACAAACCTAATAGGTTCATGGTTAATTGTTTATATTTGTGGACTGCAAAATGTGTGGTAGAGTACACTTTCTAAGCAGCAGTGTCATAACAGCAAAACAAACAACACTACCTTCCTCCACCCAAAACTCTGAACCACACTCTTCCTAGAAATCATTTCCTCAATAGAACTTTTTTTGATCTGAGCCCAAAACCTCAATTACACTGTATTTTTCCAAGATTAAATTATGCAGTCAATTTAGTTTTAGTCAAAAATCACGTATGTCCCGATGTTACATTGACCTGGTGAGGACTGCAGCCTCAGTGAGCCATAAACAGCTCGCACTTACTTTGATACCCTTGTACCACTGAAGGATAAAGATGTCCGGTAGATAATAGTTTGATGGGTTTGCAGCAGGATTTAAGATTGCTTGCGCACTCTGCCATAAAAGATTAGAGTGATGAAATAAGGCTTTTGTCAAAGCCAAAATGGCTGATATCTCAGGACAAATGTTTGTGGGCTTGAAACAGGGCAAATCCTCCTACCAGTGACAGAGGTGGGGAAGGGTGGGTGCGTGGGGAGTATGACTAAAGGGTGGAAAAACGGTTTAAAGGGTTTATCCAGTTTCAGGAGCCTCTCATAGCTCAGTGAAGTGGAAGAAAGAGGAAGTATCCATGTCAGCAAGGAGACAAGTAAGGTTGGATACTAAATCGTTCCTCAAACAGCAGAGTGTGACATTAGGTGTTTTATGCTTTATTTGTTATGGTTTCTTTGGTTTAACTACACAGTTGCTTATCACATTTCCTTAGAAAGACACTCATATTTTGCTTCTTGTGTGTGTCAGTGCCAAAGAAGTGAATATCACCTATAATGTGATTAAAATCAATCATTCAACAATTTAAGAACGGTTCTTGTACAGTTTTAGCATGCCAAAGAGGAGGTACGGTATCTGTGGTTTGGCCCAAGAGCAAACACAAGCGAGAATAAATGCTATGCCTGGATCTCTCTAATTTAATCTAAGTATAGCATGAGCTCATTCCTATAGTTTTTTTTTTCAAACAAAGAAAATTATGAGCTCAACATTTTGAAAAGCTGTATATTTTAGCCAGTTTGATGCTCAACTCAAAATAACAGAAAAATATCTGATTTAGCCACTATTCTTCTATTTTGTTAGACCCTGGATCAGTTTCACAGCAGAGCTGTTTTTTTAAGATCAAACAAAAACTGACTTGGCCTTTGTTTTGAGCCTGACCACAAACATATTCCATATTAACCAGACAATGGTTAGCTGTATTTTTTCACCAGGCTCCCCTAACTCAAGGGATTGGGGTAGCTTAGGGAGGCAAAAAGGTGAAAAGTAGGCACGTAATGGTTGATTTCCCAGAAAGTGCTCCTTTGGGCAACTTTTGGGAGCTTAATTCCAGTTAAGCCTCAACCACTCAAGTGGAGCTGCTAAGTGGTCAACAATACAAAATTGCAGTTGCATTCATTAACTCCCAAGTGACTATGTACACTAAGTGCTGCAAAGCATTGCAGAAAATTAATATGTTTAATATAAAATGGAATAAAAACCCTTTGCTGAAAAAATAGCTGGTGAAAAATATTAATAACCCGGGTTTGACAGGAAGATAGAAAGAAATGGAAGACTTGTTAGTTTTGCAATGCCAACACTGTTCTTCACTAAAATCATGAACAGCTATTTAATTTTGCATTTGCAAAACATACGATTGGACAACTAGGTTGCAAATGAAACAGAAAATCATAGGAAATAGTGTGTACATAGTATTTTATGTTTTGTGCTTTTTATTTTCCAATAAAGACTGTCAGGTTGATTTGAAATCTGTTTGCGGTTTGCTTTTTATAAACCTGTAAACAGAAATAAATATGCTTTGGAAATTGTCAAACTTACTGTCAATGTAGGAAAAATAAAACACTGTATGCAAAGATCTATGCCAACAGACATTTTTACATTTTTTAAATATGTTATAAAACCTCTCAAGACTAGGGATAGGCCAGAGCTAATTGCACTAAAAGAAAAATAAAATCACCATCAATCCATCTCATCAGTAGAAGTTAGTGGACAAAGCCAAACCTCACAACCCTTAGTGCTAAAATGCCTCCCTGGAATCCCTCCAGATGTGAGCCATCTGTTGTGTTCAGTCACTGAGGTGAGACTAGCCGTGTCTATCCAGACGGTGACATCACCCAGAGCAGACACGGGCTAAAACCCAACATTCAGGCCTTTCGTTAATAACGCTGCTGATCCAAGCCTTTCAGGCAGCCCCTCGACACGCACTAAGGTATCCCACTGGTGCACTTCATCAACATTTTAAGCGTTTTCTGCCACAGAGAGCCTAATGCAGCCAAGAAACCTGAAAACACCAACGTTGTACTTTAGCAAAGGATCCCTAACATTCTCCTTTTTCTCTATTGTCCTGAGATGTTTCAAATTTTGTGGACTGGCATGGCACAAAGTCACGGATAAAAAAAAGCTCCAAAAGTGTGCAGATCAGGCCTGAATCCCAGTGACCTGAAGAACATTTAGAACCGGCTTCTGTAAACAAATTAAAAAGTGCCTTACTGCACTGATTGGTTTTTAGAATTTTCAGAGTTTTTTCCAACATTTTTCCAACAACTCACATGCTGTAGTGAGCACATCTGTTTGTCATGGCAATAGCAACAGCTGAGCTACATAGGTCATTAGGAGACATATTATCACTTCCTGGTATGTGCTACAGACAAGAGCACATCATAGATGTAGCCTCTGACCAGTGAAGACGAATTCCCATTTTGAAACAAGTCCACTTTGTGCTGATTAGCACTTTAAGATGACCATCTATCTAATATCTGGAAGGAACCACTCTTTCCAAGTTTGTTATCAACTTGGAAAGAAAAAGCTAGCAAGATAGGCAAATGATGCATTTATGAGGTGTGTGGGAAGGTAACTGTTCGCTTAAAAATACAATTAACATTTTCAACCAAGTGTTGTGTAAAACTAAGTCATGTGTTTGTGTTTGTTTCATGTGTCTATTGAAGAGTTGGGTGTGTGCAGGCTGAAAGTACCACACTTTTTCAATATAGCACTATTTCAGTATTTAATTACGTGTAACAACCGACTTTCGCCAGCATTTCCGCAGTCCTAGCACCAATCAGATGTACTGGAACTTTCAGTAAAAAAAATTGAAAACCTAGTTGTAATTACTACTTGGATTTTAATGTGAATGTGATTCACAAGTGGGAAACCCGAGGAATTACGGTTGCTCGAGTATGACATGGCAACATACGTTTCCACTTACACAGAGGAAGCTGGTTTGCCTAGTTTGATAGGACTAGTATCTACTTTCCTTTTCTTTTATGTAACTTCAACACCGACTGAGTCATTGGGAGTTCTTATACAATGAGTGTTCATCCAACATTATGAAAACAAGGGTGGTTAGCTGCAGTAGAGTAAGCTGTTAGGTAAATAATTAACTTACAGAGTGCGCAGATCACAGATAGAAATAAGCAGCATTAATGATGCGAAGCTTTCTTATGGAGTTCAGCTGAGTTCAGTTCAACATTAATACTGAGACCTTCCCAGCAAAACCTAAAATAACAAGCTTTTCCCCCCTGTTTAAACTTCCCACAAACAATACTTATTATAGTCACAACGTAGATACAAATAGCATTGGCCTACTGCTTCTATGAAGCCACATAATCCCTTTAAATGCAGGGTTACTGAATCTGATGACTATAATGAACACCAATGTCTTGGAGTGGAACAGCATGAATACTGATGCCATTTGTATCCATCTGAAACCACACAAAAATACACCTACAGAAAAATATCAATGTAATTCAATATCTAATCTGAAATTAACCATTCAGTTGCCCTATAATAAGGCATGCACTCTACTGAACCTCCAACATTTTTTGATCTTAAAAAGGGAATAACGCATGGCATCAGCCAACACTTAAATTAAATTAAATGCACTCCACATAGAGACAATATGACAAACTGCCAAGAAAAACACGTCTTTTAGAGAATAAAAAACTTGAAACAACGAGCACAGATGTGGGGATGGCATCCAATAATTCATTAAATTAGGCCGATGATGTGGCAGTTAAGCGATGAGAGCCTCAGTCTGCTTCTCCCTACTTTAATTCAGAGTCAGAGACAATTTGTGGTCAGCTGCCAAGTAATTGGGATAATGAAAGCTCGAACAGGAAGTGAGCAGACAATAGAAAGAGATTGTGTCTAGTATCCCAAACCGTTGCCCAGCCAGGTTCTCATCCCCTTCGAAAGCTCTGGGAGGGGAGTGATGTCACCCTAGACACACACACACCAAGATATACACACACTCACAAGCTCACAGTCCATTACGGCTCCGTCTCGATAAAGTAAATTCCAGCGTCACACCCTGCATCCCGAATCACTATCATTTACATTCCTCTTGAACACAAAGAGGTGAGCAGCGAGTGGGAGTATCCACAGTGAGCCAGCAGCTGGCTGGCTGTGATGGAAATGCTGAGAGAACAGCAAAAGGATAAAACATGAGGGAACAGGCAGAAGAAAAAAAGAGAGTGTAAGACAAGTCAGGGAAAAGGAAAGGAAGGAAAGAGAGGAAGATAGAGGGGAAAAGGAGGCACAACATCGTCCTTTCAACCATGTAAGGGAGCTGTTATAAAAGGGGATTGGTTGCTGAAGACTCACAGTAGTGGAAAGGTCACACTACACATCGCTAGCAGTGTTAGCAAGGACCCTACACTCCTCAAATGTTGTGAACCAGGCATAATTTACTTTATTCAGCAAACAGATGCCATTTTGATGCAAGTATCGGAAAACATTTTACAAGTGGGATGAACTTGCATTCAAGCTCACACTGGTTTTCACACTGTTGTGTGTGGAATCTCAAAGCTAGAAAGTGTCAAGCGTCATCCTTCGACCGTGCTAAGATAACCCCTTAATTTATTTGAGTGAGACAAAAATGAGGAATCCAGCAAAAAAGTTGCTATAGATTACTTTGTAAAACAAACGGTGAACTTCTAGTGTTTGCCTGTGAGATACTGCAACCTAAACTAACTTTGGACGTCCTTGGTAGTACTTCATCGTCCACTGTACCCTAAAGTAAAGTGATGAAAGCACTTAAATTTCTTTCATTACACGACTTCCCTAAATTATTTTGTGGCACTAAATCAAAATACTATTCATTCCTACTGATTTGTTACTTACTACATACAGTAGTACTCAATTTGAAGCTATTCAGTACCTGCTTATCTGTTTTGTATATTGAAAAATGTTAACTTTGAGTCTTTTGTAAGGCAATGAAAAACTATTTTTGAACTTGAATTATCTTAATACACACATGATAACACATCCCTCATCTGTCTCTTTATTTATTATAAGCTGATAACATTTCCCCAGTAAATGTAACAAATCACCAGTCATTTCTTTCTAATCCCCTCACATGCGAGCCACTATTTCTGAAAAATGATGTGTGCCATCTGAGGCCTTGCTCTTCTGTATAGCTGAACAGAGCCGGGATTAGTGGATCACAAATGTGACCTTAAGTTGGAAATGTTAACAGGAAATTGATCTTTACTGGCAGAATATTCCACAAAAAGCATCCCTTTTTATAATTTTTTAAGATACGTTGGTACGTTTTTACAACTACAAGAAACTTTCATATGATGTTAAATAAGCAGACTGAGAAATGTGCTGAATGTGAATGTAGTCTACATCAGCTAGATAAAACAACAATAACTGGTTTACATATCTATCAATTGCTGTTTCATTATCCCTTATCCTGTATTTGCAGGATACAAAGTGGTACTGTATGCACAAAGTTATCTTCTCACTAACAAAAAACATTAAAGTGATGCAAAGCTGATGGATAAATGATTATTGAATTAGTAATGAGATGACAAACAGACTATATTATAGGTTAGCTGGTTCACACATACATACATTGCTTAAACAGTCCATGTGTATGTACTAAGTTCTATTGCTCTCTGCAACAGTTTCTGATTATGACCAACTTTGTTTATGTCCAAGCATAAATGAAAGTCTAACACGCAACTAATTAGTAAGAACATAGCAGTTTAGCACTTTACACTCAAACTGTTACTAAACTAGTGCAACAGGCTACAGAACAATAAACACGGAGAATGCTGGCTGAAAAGTTGTTGGAATGGGAGAAGAGAACAAAACTACATCCAGTGCTGTATGATGTAAGAAACAAAATGTGCCAACTAAACACCGTACATAGACACAAATTCATAAACTGTGCTTTTCATGCGCAAATTTCTCTAAGACAGGATGATGACGCTTACTACCTAAATGCCAAAAGTATTGCACAAAAATATTTTCCTGACCAATTGTGTGTTTTACTCTCATCTTGTAGTTCATCTCCTCTGACCCAACCTGGTTCCTCATGTACGACAGACTGTGGAGCTGTCCTCTTTTAGTTCACACAGGCTTTTGGATTTTTTCCATCATTGAAATTGTGAAAGGATGACCAGATTAGGAAATCCATTCCCTGTGTTTAAAGATGCTGGACAGTGTTTGTAGATAGGTCAGAGAATGAGTAAATGAGACAAATAAGATCTGGATACACAGTGCTGATGGCAAACTTGAGAATTTCCCCTCTTGCTGTTCTACTAATTTTTAACAGAACTTTGTTTGTCCTTAACTGTTGGGAAAGCGTAGGTGGTTAAACCATATTGGCTCAGAGAGATGATCTGTAGTTTTCTTTAAGTACACCAAATTACAATGGAACAAACTTACATACCACGCACAGTACATGAACATTTCCTTAAAACTCCATTGCTGGTGGTCACATTGTACTTTCTTTCCAGACTGAGATACTGTATGTATTTATTCTCTTAAACACAGTCTCAGCATTGAAGGCTTTGAAGTGCGGTTATCTTAAACTGCGTAAATAAAATCTTTGTTTAGGTGCAGGCTGAGGGACTGATTAGCACAGACGTGAGGCTGGGAAGTAGATACTGCCTCTGGGAAGGCAAACATTAAGAGATTAGCCAGGTAGTGGTTGCACTGGCAGCTTCCTCCTACTTATTAATTACTTTGCAAACCCATGCAGAAGTTGGTATTCATGAGATAGACATGAAAATACAGCTTTTATAGCAGCAAAAATAAATTAGCACACAGGAGGAAGTGGAGGAAAATGAAACATTTAAGGCTTTAAGACTTGACAATTTGAGAAAGCACAGCTCCCTGAAATCTGATTAGAGCACAACTTTTGTACGCCTCCATGGACTGTTTGAGATCAATGCTAATTCATCAGGAAACCATCAAAGAGTCTCTGGAGGCAGATCCACCCTGCACACCTGACAGCTGGACAGATTAGTGTGTGTGTGTGGATCACTTCCCTTCTTCCTGTGAATTTGCTGCCAAGATCCATGTTCTATTGTTTAGCTATAGTCATTGCTAGAGAAGGGTGTGAAGGCTAATGCAATCACTACCATGCACAGTACTTGTTGAGTTTCAAGAGAAGAAGTCTGGTTCTAAAGCTCAAATTGCTTTAATAGATGCTTTAGGGCAGTGATTTTTCAACAAGGGTAGTTCAACCCTTGGAGGTACTTTTATAGTACATATCCACACACAAAACATATCCACATTTGTGTTCAGGAAGAAAATAAACACAAACGGGATTACACATTTGTGTCTGGCTGGGTTTTAGCATATTTAATGTTTTGATATCTAACTTCAAGCTATGATATGCTGACCACACAGGACACACCTCCCACCAACCTGAGTTAATGTAAAAATGATTCGCCCTATGAAAAGAGAGCAAGGATGGAGCATTAACAAATCCATGATCACCATCTCATCAATGGAAAACATTTTAATAATGTAGTTTTAAATATTGACTAGCATTGAAAAACATCCACTTTGACCAATTTTGTAACTGGCCTGATAACATTTCCTCATTGTGTTAACAGAAACCTTAATCCTCTCTGGGTCCTTTAAATTGCCCATAGGTGTAAGTGGTTGTCTGTCTCTATACGTCAGACTTGTGATATACTGGTGACCTGTCCAGGCTGTAGCCCACCTATGCCCAATGGCAGCTGGGGAAGGCTCCAGCACTCCTGCAGTCCTTAAGTGGACAGGCAGTTAGGATAATGGACGGAAATTATTTGTATATAACCTACAGCTGACATTAAACTCGAAACTGGTCCTTCATCAAATGTAATGACCTCTGTGTTTGCAGATATGATAATGAATATGTATAATCTTGGGGGATATAATGATACATTATGTAATACCAGCTGGTGCCAACTCCTCGCCGTAATGTACATGTAATGGCTGGTGGTAGTTGTGTAGCCCCGGGGTTTTCAGATCCTCCACGTTTGTGCAAACAGATATCGGAACATCCTCCTTAAGTGTTTGCGATTTACATCAAAGTCCACAATACTGGAGGCGTAATGATTATCAGCTGCACCAATTGAGGGCAACAGACACGCCTGCCCAGTTGACTACACACAAACACTACACACCTCTCTTAATTTCTCACAACTGTGATCCTTTGTTAGGCAATAGCTGTTGTTAGTCTGTAAATTACAGCCTGTCTGTCTGGCCCAGCCCTTCAATCTGAAGCTTCATGATTGAGACCTGCCCACAATCTTATATCGCTCCATGGTAGGATGACGTGTTTCATTCTTTATGCTGTTGGGTTTAGGGAACCATTTGTTCCTATCGCTGGAGCTTAGAAGGAAAAATGAAAGATTATTCTTTCAAGAACTAAGAGAAATGCTGCTAAACCTTTACCACCGAGAGTAGTTTATCTTAATTACTTGACCCACGTAGGCTGAAAAGGCAAATGATTAAGACTGTACTGTCATTCTTCAAAGACAGGAGTGATTTTACAAACAGTTTGATACTGGTTTATCACCATTGCGACCTCTATCGTTTTATATTAATTGCACCAGAAATAAGGAATTCTGGACAGAAATTTTAAGCTACAGTGGAAGAACACAAATTTGTGAACGTATATACTGTAAGTAAAGTACTCTGTATTTATTAAGGTTGCATGGGACTTCGTGTTTTTTACTAGTTATATAACAGTAAAAGCGAGTTATAGGGAGACAGGTACAGACAGTCCAACTCAACAAATAACGCATATATTTGGATGTTCCTTTAGTCAGATATTGATAACAGTACCTGAATGATATGTGTAAAAAAAAAAACAATCCCCAAAAATTGATGCTTGACATTTTAAGCAAAAGAGTTGAAAGAAAACTTCAACTTATGTGAGAGACTAGTATGTGGAGAAGAAAACTCCTCAAAAAGCTCTATTACAAAGGGTATTTCTGAGTTATAGCTGGAATAAGGAGGAGGTGAAAGGTCAAGGTCATTGACCACCCTCACTTTTCATTCGAGAGACAGACACACAAATAACATGTTGTGTCTAACACAGACATGGAGGGAGCACATGCCAAAATAACTAAATAAAATCATCAAAGTTCAAGAAAAATTAGCAGAACCGCAGAAAGAAGACATGAAATCATGAACACAATTTAATAAAAACAAAAAAACACAGGGAAGGGTTGAGGAAGGAGAACACAAACACAGATGAGTCAAGTCCACCTCTAACAACAAATTACAACTATTTACAATGAACAACATGTCATCACAGCAATGAACAAAAGGTCTTTAGCCAAAGAACGGCAATAAAACCTGATTCTGGCCATAAAAGGCCAGTAAAAGTCTGCATTAGAGTTTTTTTTAACCTGGCAATCAAAATCACATTCCAGTTTAACAGTGGAGCCCAGACTGAGATCAGAAGCAAAAAAAAAGAGAAAGAAACAGAGCTGTGGACAGAGAAATATTGTAAAGGAGAGAGAGAGAAGGGGACAACAAATGTGTAGACAAAGTCATTGGTGAATAATGAGTGAAAGATTTCCAGTGAAAGATGGAGATAGACTCAGAGAGAGATAAGAGGGAAGGAGACATATGGATTTGATTACAAGCCGATGATGTCATGAATGTATGTCAGGTAATCAGCCCTTGGGCTGTGTGTATTGCACAAGCATGTGTGTCAGACAGCGCTGGGCGAGACCAGGCCTCGTCTGTGCCGGATTCAGAGATGCAACAGAAATCACATCAAACATAAGATCCCACTCCACGGAGAGGGTGAGTGTGAGTGTGTGCCTTTGTCTGGTTCTGCAGCCTGCAGTTGGTTGTGTGTGTGTCAGACAGACGTTCATTCTCTCCTGGTACATTAACGTATTACATTCTACAATATGTCTTGTTTCTGTCTGGTTTGGTCATTAATGGTTTATCAGATATCAGTCAGTATACTAACTAATGTGTGCCTTTGACTGAACACTTTAATGCTTTAATATGACAGCTGTACCTTTCCTCACACTGCTAGAGACTTTAACTAACAGGGATATCCCATATCACGTTTACTCACATAAACTTAAAGGTAGAAGTCAAGTCTTTGAAGACTAAGTGAGGATTAAGACCCAATAAATCCCCTTCAACGTGATACCACAGGTACTGGCGAGATGATGACATACAATCTACAAAGTGTAGTTTGAGTACAGTTGGGTTTATATCCAAAGGTAGCTCAAATTTATCTGATAAACTGCTGGTGGTGCTGATTTTCCAGCTGGGCGATACTGTTTAACTGCTTAATGCTACTGCTCTCCCCCAGTGGAGTAGCAGCTTCAGCGATGTTTAAGTCACATATTTCCTGTGATATGACATGAAAAACAGGTCCCCAGGCAGCATCAAAGTGGAATGTATGATGAATCTTAACCACTAGACCACAATGATGCCGCACGGTGGCTTTTATTTGACACAGTATAGTAATAATGTCATTATGAACACAGCCTTAGTAAGCAGGTCACAGCCTGGATCAGTGTCTTCAATCACAAATCATCTGCTGCTTCATACAACAGATAAACCCATCCAACTATCTGTGGAACTTCTGCTTTGTGACTTGTACACTCTTGGAATTTCCAGGAAGTGTCAGCTCTCAGAAACGAGTAGAAATGCCGGAAGACCGTACCTCTGGATTTAACAACTGCTTTGCTCAACCGCACATGTTGCTCATCCAAACCAAATCCCAAACCTCTACGTTCTTCTGTGTATTGTCAGAGCTATAGTCATCCCATAGAGGTTACATAATACATCTTCATCTCCGCACTATTTGTCATTTGGCAGAGGCTTGTCACAGCAAACATGTTTGTGTGGCCTGCTCTCGTGTTTGATCCCTCACATCTGTTTCAAGTGTACAGTACTCGGGGCCCTAAATACGTCCAGATCCAGAAATAGAATCTAATTTTGGATGACCGAACTGTTTGTTTCAAGAACAAACAGTTTCTTACAGGGAAAAGAGGGAGAAGACAAAACCAAAATACATCATAGTTTAGAGCTGTAGCTCAGTGGGAAGTTATTTGACTTTGTGACACTGAATCTGTTGATTGTGAAATACTGTATTTTGAATTCCCTGAAATCAGTCGTGCTTTACTCAAACGTGCACTGCAGTTCCCTGTGGCCTTGTGAAAAGTATTAGAATGCTGCTTTAAAGATATTAGAGTGCTTCAGGATATAGCCTCGTCTTGCAATTAAGTTGTCATACTTTAATGTGGTTTGAATTGGTTTGTTTGAGGAGTAAGATTGAGAGAGAAAGAAAAAACTTCAGTCTCAGTAGTAAGCTCAACCATGTTGTTCTGGCTGTGCTTCCAAATCCTCCATCCTCTGATGCCCTGGCCTTGAGCTGTCAACAACATATCACAATTACCAAATGGTGCTTAAAAGAAAAGTCCCCATCACTTTGTTCTTTTTACTGAAAAGCAAGTTTAAGACTCCAAACAAAATTGTATCGTAATCGTATTGTGTTTGTATAGGAAGCATTGTACGTTTCTGACTCCCCCACCAAAGAAAAAAATGCTATCTTTGGCTTCTATCTGCATTGTGTGCATCCAAACTTTTCCACATAGGCTCATTCACTGTCCTCCAGCAACAGTCTCCTCCAATTGGTAGAAAAATGCTGTGATTAATTGCAATTTATTACACAAGTCATCATGCCACATGTTTTCAGTTTACTTCTTTTTAGGAATTTGCGAGTCGTGTCTGGCTCCTGCTGCGACTCACGCACGCTGCTCCAGCCAATGAACAGACTTCAAGTCACAGTATGTATGCTGGCATCTGTTGTATTCATCAGCAGTTTGGGAACACACCAAATTAAAATTTGCTTGGAGTACACTGTTGGCCAGAAACGGGAGATTTCTATTTTCCCATATAGTTCATTGCTGGACTTAAAAAGTTAAGAAGATAGTAAATGTGTATTAACTTAAAGGTGAGTTAATCTGAACATACAATCTTATTTATTACCTTTATTGTAAGTTTGATGTATAGTTAAATGCTTTAAATTCATACATTGATGGTACTACAAAGGGGATAACGAGGGACTAGTAATTGTGCTACGTAGTGTTTGGCAAATGATCTGTCGTCACGTAGGATGACGTGTGTTAATTGACCGCCGCGTGTTTACCATGCATCACTGTACTCACCAACAATACTTGACATGTTTGTATTTTTAGGAAAAAAAAAAGTTAATGTAGCAAATCTGTTTACCTCAGCTTGGTTGGCAAAGCTCGTAACATTTAGTAACAGTGACTTCAGTCATTGCAAAGCCATGACATATTTTATTTAGAAGGCAGGAGACAGGAAGAGTCTTGCCCTTGTTATTCCCTTACACTGCTGAAATCGCTTACAGCTACAACTTACTGCCCGAAGCATGTAGTGACACAATACACTGTTTTTACAGACTGAAACATATACACTGCTCACAAAAAGTTAGGGATATTTGGCTTTCAGGTGAAATTTATGGAAACGTAAAAAGTTCACACTACAGTGATATTATATCATGAAAGTAGGGCATTTAAGTAGAAGCATGCAATGGTGATT